>WTSP01009868.1:143659-161015 GCA_025331215.1 Actenoides lindsayi
GATGGGGCTTCCACCACCTCTCTGGGCAACCTGTTCCAGTGTCTCACCACCCTCATGGGGAAGAAATTCTTCCTAATCGTAGTCTAGCAGCTAATCTGCCTAGTACTTTAAGACATGGTGCATCTTGACCAAGGTACATGTCAAAATGCTTGATATTTACTGGGGCTTGCTGAGAGAAGACTTCTGCCTTAGCACCACAGGCCACATTAGGTGCTGTCACAGGCCCTGCTAACCAATGTAAGGTAAAAACTAGCTTCTCAAAACTCATTCGATTTGAAAATACCACCTTTAGAGTTTATATGTGGGAACTTTTCCTCCAGAGAAGGATGATAAATAGCTGGACAAACTGCACTTGAAGAGGGAAGGGGGAAAGGAGACACTAAAAAGGATGGTAACAGGCAACCGTCTGTTTCTTTTTTACATACTGATGCTGAAGGGAACACAGGTAGCAGGTGCTTTGTCCATCAGTGTGTTTGTAATTCTTAGGTGCAAAAACTGATGAGCGAGTGTCTCCTTGCAGTCTGGAGTTAACCATGTTTTGCTCTCTTCGGTTCCTCTACAAAGACTGTTGGTTTGGGGTTTTTTTTTGCTGGCCTTTCAGTTCTTTTCAGTAAGAAAAAACAGGACTGTGAAGAGATGTGCCTGACCACTCCTCCTCCGGGGTCCTACACGGGCTGTATCTCTGCAGGCATCAAACGGAGAGGATAAATATTCCTATCAGGGGAAATGGGGGTAGGGTTAGGGGAGTCGAAAAGTGAAGAGTGGACTGCTCAGAAAAAAACTGCTAACCTTGAATTATGCAATCGGAAAAACAGCTCTTGCCAAAATACAATTCTGAGGGAGTTCAGAGGACTGTCGGTGTTTGCCAAACACCCCGGCCAAAAGGATGTCTCAAAGAGGGGGAGGAGGGATCCATTGCCATATGCCCAGCATTCACAGCATTCTGGAAGTACTGTGGAGTCCTTCAGGAGAGGAGGCATCTGCATGGTCTCAGGTGTGCCCTGAGCTGTGGCACCATGACCCAACACAAGACAGGATCAGCAAGGTCGGAGGGGAGTAGGAAAATAGAGCAGAATAACTTTATTTCTCCAACCTTCCAAGGTTTTGCTTTGCATTTGTCTAGTAGTGGGAGGAGTTCTGGCAAACATTATCAGGCTATTCTACATATGTTTTGACTCTTCTTGTTTTATGTTTTTTCTATGAAAGAGACTGCAACCAAGTTCTTGTCATTTTTAGATCAATGTTTTGTTAAACTACGACAGCTATCCATGACAGAGAGCCAAGGAACTTTTGCAGCTGACCACGAAACTGAGTCTGACTTGCGGTGCTTAGTCATTTTTTGTATATATTTTTTTTTTCCTCCATGACACATTCCATGTGCGTATGTGTTTTTCATTGTTCTTTTAAATATAATTACAACATTTCTAGGAGCTGCGGTGCTGATCGGTCTTCTCCATCAGATTACTGTCTTTGAGTAATAAAGTTTTAGAAACTTCACATTGCAGCTATTGCTGAAACCTCTCTGGTTATACTTTGAACAGTTGGGCTGTTGTGGGATTGACTGCTCTCTACAGTATTATCTGCTCTGGTTTGCCCATTACAATTTTAAATGATCCAGATAACAGAGCTCTCACTGCCTCTATGGAGAGTCTCTCCTGCACTCAAATAGAAATGACTATCAGGATAGTTTTTCCCACCTCTGCTAAAGTTCTTCATAGAGGAAAAAGCTGTTTGTAAGATGTCTGTCAGCATTCTGCAGCCTGATCAAGAAATTCAGAAATTTAGAAGAAAAAAGATCACTTTAGCAAGAGATCCCTATGCTTCTCCCCCTGCAAGAGCAGAAGAGTTGTTCCTTACTGTTTCTTTTCTCTGCTTTGTGCTGACTGATTTTTAGCAGGTCTCACAAGCAATTCCTTGCACCACTTCCCCAGATTTGAACCAGCCTTGCCAGTGATGCCAGTTGTGCATTGCTCATAGGATAAATAGCATTTTTTACCTGTGACGTGTGGGGCAAATCTGAAATGAAAGGATTATCACTCTGGTTATTTTCTTGTAGCTTTAAAAACCTGAAAGCGTGTACAGTTTCATCAGCTGAACTCCCTTCCCCATTTCTTTCTCTGCCCAGCAAGATGTAGAGCTTGATAAAATGATAAAATAAGTGCAAGGTGTAGTCCAACGTAGTGTAAGGAATGTGCCACCGCCTCCTGAATTCTAGTGCTGTATCAGAGGTGCTTAATTGAAGCGTGCTGCTGAACCCAGCATGCCTGCACTCCACCTGCTATCACTGGATGGTACAGCAGCTTGCTGCTGTTTGCACAGTTAATCCAGCACAGCGGAGGGGGGGCAGTTTTAAGAATGTGTGATTTGCTACTGAATTAAAATAATGATGATAAAAGAGATCCTGGGTTTTTCTGCATAAACTTGAAGCCATTGTGGACCACTCGTCTGAAGTTCTGAAACGTTCTGTGAGAGGAGGCTGGGCTGGCAGTGTCAGCGGGTTGCCAGTTTATTTGGGGCCAGGGAAGAAAAGGGTTTTTTTTTTCCTTTGTTTCTTTGAAGCTTCCATAAACACTTTCTCCATAAACTGAGACTCCCTAACTCCATAAACTGAAAGGTAAAGAGATGCTTCCATCAAACGAGAAGTAGTAAGTCATTAACAATGCTTTCAGGTAAAACAACATGGAAATGCTGCTTAGTCCCTTTTGAGTATTTTGTAAGTGTAGAAGTGTTTCTGTACATCAGGACTGAGGAGGATCGACGGTTGTGTGTTTAAGGGGAAGGGCATAGGAGGGGAAATCAGAACACCGCTTACGGGTAGTCAGGCTTTTGCATCCTGCCAGGGTATCGCTCATCACTTTCTGCTCTTCTAGTGCTGTTGCAGAGGCTTAGGCAGAGCAGGCCTTAGACTTCTTCTTGCCTGAGTACTTTTTAAACCTCAGCATTTCTTAACATTTAACACAGAGAAGTGCAGCTGGCTGTTCGGACATCCTCTGTTTCAAGAGCAGCGTCGTGCGGAAGTTCTCTTTAGCTGCCGCTGTATCGTTGCTGATGGAATTACATCGTCATTCTCTGTGTTTAAGTAGCAGGGAGTAAATTGTCACCATGTTGAAAGGGTGGTGTCCCTGCTCACCCCTGTTCTGGCCGTCTGGAGAGCCACCTCCGTGGGCTGGGGCTGAGCAGCGCAGCCTGGGAGCTCAGCACTCCTCTGGCATTCCTGTGCAGCCCCTCTTCGGTCATGCCTGTGCTCTCCCACGTCATCTGAAGTGGCTGCGCCTCAAAATGCAAAACTTTGCCCGAAGATGGATAGCAGCAGGGCATCTGTAGGCTTGTTGAGTCAAGCTCTGATAAAGGAGGTGTGTGCGGTGGGTACCTTGCAGACGGCATTGCCGGGGTGTTCGCTGACCTTAAGACTCAATCAGATCATGTCTGCGGAGCGTGGCTCTGAATGTAGCTGCCTCTGACTTCAACAGCTGCGTTTACTGCATAAAGAAAAAGCTGTTAAGCCTGTGCCCTTTGAGCTCTCAGCTCTGTTTCTCTTAAGAGCTTCATACACGACTCAAGAAAAGTCTGCAACAGAATAACTCCCCCATAGGATACCCAACAAGGAGAGATGTTCTTTTGTACTTCAGATTGGTGGCAGCGTTCTTAAATAATTTCTGACTTAAAATTTTTTGAACTCTTATTATTATGAAGTTGACAGTCAATAGATTTTTTTTATTTTTTTTTTCCTGAGAAAAAACTGTTGACTGCCATTAAATATCTGAGGTCCATTTGGAAGAAATACAAAGTCAACTTATTCCTGACTTTCTCTCTACTTACAGGCTGCTCTGGAAATGAGAGCTGAGTTAAACCCAGTAAGTTTTCACTCTTTGGAGACTGGTGAAGCTAAGTGCCTAAATAGTTCAGATGCTTATTCAAAGCTTCTGAAAACTTTCAGGATCTGTTGTGCCTGGTGGTGTTACAGAAACCCTTTGACTTGCAATAGGCAGAGTCTGCTGCATGAACTTTTCCTGCAAAAACCAAGAGGACAAAAACTCATCTTGCATGTGTTTGGTGGTGGTGTGACTGGTTATAGGCATCCATAGTGAAAATGACTGTAAGGAGTAGGAAAGTTAACCTCATGTTCCCTAATCTGTGTGAGCATACAAAGTTGAGCAAATTAGCCTCATTTCTAACTCTCTCAGGAAAAATCTTTGTGAAATGATTTACGTGAATTTGAACTGCTCTTTGAATTGCAGATGCAGAAACTTCAGATTGCAGGAAGCGTTTCTGTATTCGCATTGTTCTCTTTTCTGTTTTCTTCTGTAATACAACCCAGTGACATTATTAGGCTACATAGAATAGTTGTAAAGTCTCCAGTTGCCACGTGAAATCTGAAAGTTTTTTTAGTTTGTTTATCTTTTGCAGTCATCAGGAGTGGAATAGAGCAACAAAACAGCAATCTTTCCTTCAGGAAGAAGCTCAAAAGAATTTTTTTCAACTGGAGCCACTTTATTATCATGCCGTATCATGTCATTTTCTTAGCTTTGCAAGAGACACAGTACCTAACATTTTGAAATGTTAGTATTGCTTTCCTGGAAGATTTATTTTTAAATATGCAATTGTTAGGGAGGTAAGAATGTTTATGAGTCAGAGTCGTTGGGAAAACACAAACAGTTGGAAAATGGAACACCTTTGTGTTTGTAAAGTCAAACAATTCAGGGGGAAGTGAGGTGTTTTGAAGAGAACATTGGAATTAATGGCCCTGGCATGCTGTTCTGGCAATGTCTTTAGACACTGCTGCAGCCTGACAGATTAATTGGCAGCACGCACTAGCCTGTTGCAATCCAGGGTTCACAGATAGTTCTGACTGGATGAATGACGGACGGGCTGTTAGTAGGGCTGGGCAAAACAGTCTGGACAAGAACACAAACTGCTGCCCAAGTATCATGCTTAATTCAGGCTGACCCTTTCCCGAGGCCTGAGTAAGTTTGAACTATGGTTTGTTGAGTTGGGGGTTTTTTTTCCCCTGTGGGCTTCTTCATAAAGTATTGCCTTTTAAAAAAAAGGGCACAGTCACCCATGCCTCTGCACTTTGATTGCAGGCTGGAAACAGAGCAAGACAATAAATACATTGCAAAAGAGTGTGTATCATCTAAACTTCCAGTCCAGATTTGCAAGTCCCAGGGACATAGAGAGTTGAAGTATTCTTCAGATGCGCAGCCAAATTTATCATGCCGAACTAAACCAGCCTTTTCAACACTATGAAGTTTGCTCATCACTAGCTAATAAGCATGTTTTAAAAAGGACTTGGTAGAGTCTGCAACCATATCCCTTCCACAAAAAATAGTGTTATACATTCTTAAATACCTGGCTCAGTAAACTGTTGAGAAGGAACTGTTACCCAGCTTCCCTATCAACCTACTAAATTACCTATGAACTCTGCGGTTCCAACGCTTAATTATTTTCCTCATCCAAATCCTGTCATCTTGCCCATACAGGACAAAACAACACTGGAGACCCTGACTCAGCAACTGGCAGTAAAACAGAGCGAAGACGGGAAGTTCAGCCACGCAATGATGGATTTCAACATGAGTGGAGATTCTGACGGTCAGTACAAATGGCTTGTCCCCATTTCCAGGTTCGTGAGTACATGTCAGCGGGATCTGGAGGAGAATCCAAGTGCTTTGGAGGCCTGTGAGGAGTTAGAGCAGTTAGCAATAAGTGACTGTGAAACAAGAGAGAAGAAAATGATTCATCATGTGGTGTTTTAAGCCTGGAGGTGATTTTTAGCCTTCTCTTCTGTACGCTGCGGTCCTCAAGACTAGACCAAAAATGTATTTCTGGTGGTAAAAGAGAATAAAGGAGGCAAATGGACGTGGGATAAATGAGATCACACAGTGAGTCCATGAATTATAGACCTGATCATCCATAGGTGTTGCACACTCTGCATCTGTAGGAACTTTCTTGGTTTGATGAAGCAAGAGTAATGTTCACTTCTTCCTCTGCTATTGCTTATGTTGTTATGGAGAGGCAAGCACGAAAACAGGCAGTTAGAGAATTGCTTAAGAAGAAGTGCTTGATGTTGTCATATTATCACCCCCTTCCCATCACATGGAAGGTAGGTAACATAATATGACCAGCTTTCTGTAAGAAAGAAAGAAAGAAAAAAGAAAACATACACTGATAAGTGTTGGGTTTGTGTTTCTAAGTAGTAAAAGATGGTTTAGAAAAGCTGTTTCATGCTTTGTGTTGGAAAAAACGATTGAAATTCTTCATCAGGTCTGTCCTATGTAATACTGAATCAGTAAAATAGCTAAAAACTAGACAGTATATGATATATGGTATTTCACAGACTCACAGGATGCCTGGGTTGGAAGGGACCTCTAAAGGTCATCTAGTCCAACCCCCCTGCAGTAAGCAGGGACATCCTCAACTAGATCAGATTGCTCAGAGCCCCATCAAGTCTGACCTTGATTTCCTACTGCTTTGAGTGAAAAGGAGAAATGCCATTAACCTGTTGTGAACACTGACTCATTGTGCAGCCACTGACATAGGTTGCTGATGGCAGAAGAGGGTACGTAATGAAACACAAGCTGGGAACCTTTTTCTCTTTATTTTTAGGAAGTGCAGGAGTTTCAGAGTCTAGAATTTATCGGGAATCCAGAGGCCGTGGTAGCAATGAGCCCCATATCAAGCGCCCAATGAATGCATTCATGGTGTGGGCTAAAGATGAACGGAGGAAGATCCTTCAAGCCTTTCCTGACATGCACAACTCCAATATCAGCAAGATACTAGGTAAGAAGGGTCAAGCACTGTTCTTTCAGTAGCACAACTCAAAAAAACCTTTTGACTGGAGAGAGCTGAGCACCTGACACAGCAGAATTACTGTCTCTAGAGCGTTTCACTACGTAATGACCACACCAAGGACAACGGTGAAACAAGCTTCTGCCGTGCTGCCCAGTGATATACATTAACCATATACTGAAATGTTCTCGTGTCTTTGTGATTACCGAGATTGCAGTGGTGGTTTTGGTGTGAAAACATGGACTGAATAGACCAGAACAGTTCATTTCATTAGGCTGTTGAACAGGAACAAAACAACTGCTTTCGTTTATTTGCCCACATATTTCATCTAACTAAATTCTTTGGGGTAGCACACCACAGTATTTGATTTGTGCCATTGTACTTTCTGTTCAAATCACTGACCATAGGGAAAAGATCCTAAAATACGTCCTTTTATTTTATGCACTGACAGTTTTAAGGGATTTTTATTATGTTCCTGTTATATTAAATTTCCCTTCAGTGTATGATTTCTATCACAACCTTTTTTTATTTGAAATATTCTGAATAGAATCCTGAAATCAAAAGCAAAAGAAACATCAGAACTGATTTCCATATCCTGTAGCCTTCACATCCCAAGCAATATTTGTCATCAGCATCATCTACTGAATTTCATGCCATAGTCTTCCAACTTTTCACTACTTGCACAAACTCCCGGGACCACGTTCTGTCCTAATTTACACCTTGGTGACATTCGGAATGATACAGAAGGTGAATGATGAGGATCTCTGAGGCTGATGAACTACTGTTGGGGGGGAAGAAATGCCTGTGACCAGGTTGTAGATGTTGCATTTGTACTGATAAAGACTGTGTTCTAGCACCTAAGCATCCCTCAGGCCAGTGGATAAAAGCTTAAGGAGGGAATATGTTTACCTGGACTGCAGCTTTCATTGGTTTTGCAGACGATTTGAGAGATGCAGAATAATTGTAACAGCAGCATTAACCAGCTGCAGGGCTGGTAAATATGCTTAGACTGGTTAGAGGCTTGAAGTTTAGCTTGATTAGAGTGGTATTATGAAAAGTTAGCAGGGGGCAAGTGGAAATGAGATAAATTGGTCGGAGAGTCAAAATGTATTGGCTGTGGATGGCAGATGTGAGGATATTAATTCATGATTAAAAGGGTGGTACGAGATGATTAGATTAGTTATGGGGACAGGATTAGAAGGCTAAATTGGTTATGTTGATGGTAAAATAACCTTATACTGGTTAAAAGGGATTATACTGGTCAGAGGTGTATGATGTGATTAGACTGAGGACAGCGCAGTAATAGTTTTGGTCTGTTTCTAAATTGAGAGTAGACCTGGTTAAACCTGTTTTTAAATAATCAGCTTCAGAAATCTACAAGATCATTCTGAATGGCCCTTTTCATATAGAAAGTACAAAGAGAGCTTGATGTTTTCCCTCTTAACTGATTGTTTTGGATAACAACCTCCGACAGCATGCTGCTAATTCATTCTGCTTAAAACAGGCGCTTGAGCTGGGCTGACATTTTACGCAGTCTCTGGGGATCCTGGTTGACATTTTAAAGGGCTTCTAAGCATTTTATAATACCCTAAAATCTGGTTTTAATAAGCCATTCTGCTGAAATTGTTAACATAAGGAATCACCTTTTACTATTTGGCGCTAGATCAGGGAGATATGGGGACATCTTTTTCTGATTAGATATACAGTAGTTGGAGTAAAATGTGCAAATTCATTACAGATCCTGTTGAGGTGACAGACAGTATAGCTGACTCCAAACTCTCTGTTTTGCTGCCAGATATGGGGAAAAAGCAAGGTCTGAGGCAGTAAGAGATGATGTTTCTATTTCTTTCCAGCATCACATGTAATTTTTTTATTCCACCTATGCAATGGAGAGGGATGTCTTGACATCTTCTTTTCTTGACAGAAACGTTACAAAGGTCTTCCCTCAGTTGCAAAAGGCCGGGCTTTTGAAGTCAGCAGGAGCTCTCTGTTAGCTGGCGTGGGGGTGAGCAACTAGAAGCTCACAGTTCAGCCAGGTATTAGGGCCTCCTTATTAGGCAGCCACAATTTTTCCTTCCCGTTTATTTTTTTTTTAGCAGCGCTGCTATACATCGAGGTCAGAGAGCTCATTGTCACGGGGAGTAGCTTAGATGGAGTTGTCACCCATCGAGGGTCATTCTTGTAGTAAAATGAGAGGAGGTGCCCTTCCTAGCAGTAGAATTCTCTAGGGATTATGTTTGACACTGTGGTATTATGTTTTGAGCATAAAAATTAGATACATGGATTTGTCACTAAATTCATCTGTGCATACGTTTGTCATCCATCTGTTCACTGCAACTTAAACTTGCAGATAATGATTTTTTTTCTTAGTAAATGTTAAAAAAGTGCTAAACTGGGTCTGCTGGACCCTATCAATTTAATAATGCATTGTTTAGGTATTTTTGTACATATTTTAATTAATTCCACCGAGAAATCTACATAAAGAGATTAGGGAAAGATGAAGTTAGATACTACCTTCAGAAATTCTCTCGTGGATGTGTCAGCCCAAACCCGTACACATACTGACACATTATGCAGCTGTTTGCTCGTGTGAGGGTGTTTTTTTCAGTCATAAAATCAGCCTGATTCAGGTACCGGGATTGAAAAATGTCAGTCCAATGGGCTAAAAGTTAGGCAGCATTACAACCAGCTGAAAATTCACGTCGGGGAAACTCGACTTTATAATCGGCGATAAGCAGAGCTCCTAACCCCGCCTGACACCTGCCTGGCACACAAGTGCTGGGGCACACACGGGGACATCTCTTTTCTGCCAGGAACTCAGATAGCTGGTCTCTACACAGCCGTGTTCACAGTCAGCGTGTGGGCAACAGCTCTACCTGCCCTAACTCACTTCAGGAGCCGTGGTCGGTGCTGCGAAGTCATGTAGTTTTCTCATTTATTTACTAAATACTCGAGGCACCAGATCAGGGAGGACTGTGTGAGAATCCTGCTTGTCACTATGTACGCATCCAGGGAGGGGAATGGCTTCTTCTTTGCATGCTCAAGGAGGAAAGCCTTGCATACCTGACCTGCTCAAAGCTTTCTAACGCAGATGGTGAGCAGAAAACTCACCCAGGAGTGTAAATCCTCCCTTAAAAAGGAAGGGTTTTCAAGATTATTCAATCGCAGCTTGTTTGGGCTTGGCACTGTGCATAGGTACCCGTGTCTGCTTGTCTGTCTTTAGAGACATAGAAAACGGTGGCAGATAGAGCTATTACAAATATATTTTCTCCGAACACAAGGTTATTTTTATCCCGTTTTAGTGTGTTGATTGATGATACCCATTCGTAACTTGGCTGTGGGTACAAATTCAAAGATCAGAGATACATCCTTTCAAAATTTCTGATGAAGACCAATCAGAGAGCTGGTTGGGTTTTGTGCATTACTACGAATATAAGTGGAAATGATAGAATGTGAAAAACAAGGGTTGATCATCAGAAAATGTGCCCTTTTTCGAAATTCAGACAGCATTTTTATTCATTTATGATACTTCAAAATGTACTTAGTATATTTTGCAAAATACAGACTATAAACTAGATTATACTAGAGAGAGAGAGATTAGAGAGAGAGATTATATACTATAAACTGGATTATACTTAGTATATTTTGCAGAAATGGTAAAGTCATAGTAAGAGGAGGTATCACGGCAGAAGGCAGCTATTAAAAATTTGTTAGGAAGAAAGGTGAGACTGCCAGGATTTCTGTAGCCAGGATTTCTGTAGTGTTGAGTTTGCAGCAGAGGAAGGAAAAACATAATGAGTGACATTAATGTATAAATATTGTATGTGTAACTGTATGTACAAATACTATGCATCAGATTTCAGCTCTTATGGGCCTGATCCTGCAAAGACTTGCACGTTTGCCTAACTTCACCTGCTGTTTACAGATCTTTTCACATGAGGAGGCAGGAATCTGCCTGCCCATATCTGACTGTAGGATTGCAGCAAGTGAGTTAGCACAGAGAAAGGGGAATAGTCCTGGGATAAAAGATTTTTCATGGCAATTTTGCAACAGCTGATTTTAACTTCTACCTTTCTGTCTGTCCATCTGTCTCAAAATATATCTGAGCTCCTACGCTGCAGGTCCCCTCACAGCATGCAAAGCGAGTGTCGAGATGTGTTTAAAGAGCGAAGTTTTCAACTTTATTATTCATAAATGAAAAGTGATTCATAAGCAGGAAATGGGACTGGAGCTGTTTTTCTAAACCAGTGGGACTACAGCAGGTCTGTGATTAGAGGACTCTGGATTTAGACTAAATTTTATGATTTTCTTCATATGCTAAAGTGCCAGGGTGCCAGTGTCTACAAGGTAGAATTTGAAAGCAGACCTACATCTGGGCATCTTCCAGGAGGGCTCATATGCTTTACCCTGAATTTGTAACAACACAGGCCCTATCTACATTTCCATCTTATGCAGCATTAGTAGGCCTGAAGTGTTTTGGCAGTCTCCAGATGTTTATCACTGTGTCATTTAGCCCAAAATCCAGGAGTTACTACACGTGGAAAGTTGGTGTCACTTTTCCTAGCCACACTCTTTGCCAGAAAAAAAACAACTCGGAATGATTTCTCTGCAGGAACCAAAGCTGCTGACCAAGATTCTGGCCACAGAGGTTTGCTGCCCTGTGTGAACACTAAGCCCTGCCCCAGATCCCTGTGCACAGACACTGCCTCTGTATGATGCACCCAGTGCTCCGCAGGAGTTCTAGTCCAAATCCTGGTAACCACCTAGTCAGGCTAATATGGTGTTGCACCTAAGCTTATAACAATGTAAAGAAACTGTTTCCCATTCCAGAACTAGCTGGAGGATCTCTGTTACATGTTGCAAACACTAAAAATGACATTTTTGACTCTAAAGTAATGTTTGCTGAGAAAGGGTCTGCAGAACAAAGGCATCGTGAGTTACCAATCGGTCACCTCTAGGCACCAGGTCAGGCTGTAGCAGCCCCTCAGCCCTTCACTCCAGAAGCCCAAACTGCAGCTTGGAGTAAAGATTCAAAGAGTGTTGGGGAAAAAAAAAGTGACAATAATCAGAAGGAGCCTTTCTAGAAGGAGCCAAACTATTTTCTTTCCTGGGAAGGGATAACTGTGCTCTCTATACTGGGAGTCTTAGGGGCACAGTGAGCTAAGACCAGACTGAGTAATAGCATGAGCAAAGTACAGTCTGAGTAACCATAAAAAACTAAGAACAAGAGGAAGTCAAGTATGACATATGACATTATGAACCCATTAAACTGAGAAACTACTCAAACTTTTTTTCCAATGGGAAAATTTACTATTTTCCAATAAAGTTTTCCTTCTAGGCCACATGTTTCACAGCTTGGACCATTCCTGTTACTTGAAATGTATCTTACCCTGAAGCACTTACATAGTCCATGGAAAAAATAAAATAGGATAACTGATTCAAGAAATTTTGCTTTCTGCTCCCATATTATGCCCTTTAAGAAACGTTAGTTTATAAATTTTGGAAGGTATTTGAAAACAATTGTAAAGCCTTCATTATTTCCCTAGCTCAGATATCCACATTAACATAGGCAGTGTGTCAGAAACAAAAGGCTGCCAGCAGAGAGGTGTGCCAGTATCCCAGCGCTCTGCCCTTCATGGCACATACTAAATTCTTTAAGGTGGAGCTGGGAGTGTTGACCAGGGCTTGGTCTTGGAGTTAAAACCCCACTGAGATGTAAGGGGTGGTTTATAGCTTTTAGAGGCTTTGCAGGCTCCTGTACCCAGCAGCATAAGCATTTATGACCATTTCCTACTCTGCTCCTCACAAACCTGGAAGCTAGGAAGATAGAGGTATTTGTCATGAAAGACTAAGCTGTAGACACGTGCACATCCAGAGTTTATGCCCCAGTGCAGCCGTGGTGGTGAACAGTGACTAGATCACAGCACATGGGAGTGGTGCCTTCTCTAGAACAGGAGGAGAAAACAAAGCCCCTGGCCAAAGGGAAGTGGAGGGGACATAGCAGAGCAGACTCTGTATCCGAGGGGGCTTTGGCCATTCCACTAAAACAGACTGCCTTGTTTTCTAAAGCAAAGTGTCAGGGATTGGTCAGTATCAGGATGATGATTCTACTTCCCACCTGAAAGATGTCATAATGTAGATAAGTATCAGTAAAATATTGGGTCAAAACTCCCAGTATCATCACTCTCTGCCTCTTGGCCATACCCGAGAGGTTTACTAGTCAAACACAAACAAGAGCTGACCTCTAGAAGCTCTGACAGATTCCCAGCCCGAAGCAATATGACCGTAGGTATCTTGTTCTGGGTGACCTACTTGTTTTCCTGTCTTTCAGTGTTTGTGGATGAGTAGAATCTCATGTCTCATTCTCTCTTTTGTTGGGTTGTTTGTTTTTTTTGACAGGATCTCGCTGGAAAGCTATGACAAACCTAGAGAAGCAGCCATACTATGAGGAGCAGGCCCGACTCAGCAAACAGCACCTGGAGAAATACCCAGACTACAAATACAAGCCAAGGCCGAAGCGTACCTGCCTTGTAGATGGCAAAAAATTGCGCATTGGCGAGTACAAGGCCATCATGCGCAACAGACGCCAGGAGATGAGGCAGTATTTTAATGTTGGGTATGGGACCTTTAAAAACTTCCACTCATTTCAGCAAAAAATAAATTTCAAGGTCAATTCTTAATTCAGTGTGATAAACGTTACGTTTTCTTGGCGAGAACGTTACATGTTGCTAGTAGAACATGAAGCCTATGCTTTAATATGAAGCTTATACTTCAAAACAATGTGGTTCAGGAGGAAGCTGGGCAGTTAGGGGTATTTTTTTGTTGGCTCTGCTAGATGCTCATCTTACAGCTTCAGCCAGTTGCCTCGTTTCCACTCCGATCATGCAAAAGGGAAAAAAAAAAGAGTTTAAGATTTTCCAGTGAAACTTAAGTCTTCTAATAAAGCCTTGTAAGTCTTACTTTCTTATAAGGCCTCAGAGATTCTATATGAACGAATCTATGAAAAAGAATCGGAAGTAATCAAATACTGTGCAATATTTCTGTATTCGCTCCAGAAAATTAAAAGCTACACAGTGGTCTTAAAAAAAAAAAGCAAGCAAAACCAGCAACAAGAACGACCCTCAGAAATAATGGAATTTGAGTTCTGTTTCATCTGGATTTTGAATCATTTGAGCATTAACTGAGTTGCATATCTCTCCAGTTAAGGACTAGAAGCAGCAATAAAGGAGAGAATATCTGTCCAGCAACTGTTAAGTGTCATCAGACTATGTTTTAAACAGCCACAGTGTGCATTGTTATAATAAGCCGCTCAGCAGAGAAATTTGAGCTGCTTAACCCTGTGGCGTTGGCAGGTCCAGTGATCCCAATGGTAAGCACTGAAACAAACACAGGGAAGTCAGCCAACATTTGGCATCAAGAGATTAAAAAAGGAGGAGGGGGGCCTTCTGGAGAAAGAATAGGTGGCAACAGAGCCCCCAAAACACTGCTTATCTGGTTAACATGCGTGTTTCATCATGGGAAAAAAATTAACCTTGTAACGTTCTGCATATTATTTAGCTTTCCAAACAAGGCTGACATTGAAATCAAGACATTTCTGGAGCTAATTTCTACTGGGGCATTAGAACACAGAACCAGGGCTGAAATCTTCGCAGAAGTTACCGAGGAAGCAGGCAGCGGGGTCAGTGCTTGGTGCTGGCACTCACAGCACTGCGGTTGCGCTCCTGGTTTTAGTTCCCCATCTGCTGCATCACCTGGTACAGGTCACTTAGGGCTAAACTTCTAAACACCAGGCCAGCTCCTGCCTGGGCACCAAAATAAGTGGCTGGGTTTACAAGAGCTGCGGCCGTGCCAGCTGCTGGGACACGCTGAAAGCCTGTCTGATGGCTCTGCAAAGGGAAGGACTGGGCATTTTTGCTGTTCTTGGACTTAATGATTCCCTGTCGCAGTGTCCTCATCTTTAATGGCAGTGTGGTGAGCATTCCTCCCTGGGGCAGCTGAGAGCCCTAATATGTTGGTACCTGAGATACATTAGTATCAAAGATCACTGCTTTGTGATCCTCTGGAGTGGACATCCTATAGAAGTGGAAAAATACCATTCTTAAATTATTTAATATTTGAAAAGCACTCTGAAAAGCACCATTTAAGTGCAAAGTGGCCCTATTGTTAAATATTAAAAGCAATTTAGAGTGTGCTGAATCTTGTTAGAGAAATGCTGACTCCAGAAAACAAAAGCCTTCCTAATGAATTAAGAATAAAATGCAAATTAGATCCGCTCCCTACTTTCAGAGCTGTGTCTTCATCTGAGACAACTTCTGCTTGTTCCAGAGACAGGGAAGCGAGGGCTGTGAGGAGGGAGGCCTCCCTTGGATGGCGGGCAGGAAGTATCTGAAAATGCAGCAAGTGATTCCGAACAAATGTAAAGCTGTTTGGCAGAGGAAAGTCTTTCAGGATCACTGTACTGTGCAAGGCTTTACTGTACAGCCAGGGCGCAGGCAGGCAGGGGAACAGGGGAGGGTTTCATTCTTAATTAAGAATGTTCATCTCAAGAGACTCTGCCCTGTCTCCTGTGGCAAGGCTTTTCAGTGCAGATGGACACACCGCTGATGACATTACAATGTGCAGCATGTACTGAAGAGTATTACTGCAATGGAATTACTTCATGCAGCAAGGAAACAAAAGGAGCATGAATTTTAAACCTCTAGGCTTGTTGGGACCCTGAAGCTTCTCAGGGAAACAAACACTGGTATAACACAGCTAGTGTTCTTCATGCAAAGGGAATTTCTATGGCATGGAATAATTCTTCTTTCATGACTGCAGACAGGTTTCCAAGGCTTAGATGCCGCATAAAGGCATCCTGTAGAGGATTTTCTCAAACGCTCGTGTTGCTTGCTTGCTTTTTATTTATTTTTCAATAATGCATGCTTCTTTTTCAAGTCTGTCTTTTACCCAACTTCATCCACCTTCCTTCAAAGGGTCTGCTTTTTCCACAAGTGCCACTCACTGTGGAAACCATCACCTTCCAGTGGGAGCCCCTCAGCGATCATCCTGTAAACCCCTGCTGGCCACAGAAAGCCCGCTGTTGCTCTCTGTAACAGTGGGCCAGGTCTGGGACTGACTGTGGTGTAAACGTGGCCTCTTGGGAGTCACCTGCCCTGCTTTCTCCTCGGCCACGGGTGCTTCTCATACAGCACCTCCCCGTTCCTGTGCCAACTGCCCAGCCCTGGCCGCGTCTCTCCTGTTGGCAACCTGTACCTTTTATGTCTAGTCCTGCCAGCAGCTTGGGTTATTTAAAAGGAAGATTTTTCAAAATCTGTGGGTTTTCTTTCTTTTTAAGTTGGCCCAGAACTGAAAGGGTGTTTATTTTTGGCCGGCTCATGGGACACCCGGTTTACCCAGTAGAGAAGTTTGCGTTACAAGCATTCAAGCTGAAGCTGTGTAGTTCAGGTACAGCTAAGGGTTGTTGGCAGTGACTGGGTTTTCTTGTCAGTGAAGTTGTTTTGGGCTTGATACTCATTTCCAAAGCACCAGTTGTTGAGTCTGGTCTATTGATACAGGGGTTGTCTTGCACGGGCCGTTCAGGACCTTCCACTGCACGCCCGAGAGCAGATGCTGTGGGCTTGCAACGTGCTGTTGTACTTGCCCTCCCTTTACTCCTTCCAGTATTCAAATGTCCTTTCACTTTTTTCCTCATGGCAGGCAACAAGCACAGATTCCCATTGCCACCGCGGGTGTCGTTTACCCCGGAGCCATTGCCATGGCAGGAATGCCTTCCCCACATCTGCCCTCCGAGCACTCGAGCGTGTCCAGCAGCCCGGAGCCTGGGATGCCCGTCATCCAGAGCACTTACGGCATCAAAGGTGAGGAGCCTCATATCAAGGAAGAGATGCAGACCGATGACGTCAATGGAGAAATCTATGATGAATACGATGAGGAAGAGGATGACCCCGATGCGGACTATGGCAGTGACAGTGAAAATCACATTGCGGGGCAAGCCAACTGATCAGGGTCCGAATATCTCGTGACCTGCAGGACTTCAAGGAGAAAAGAAAAAATAAATAAAGCCCCATCTGGTTTATCCTTGCCAGTGGCCAAGCACATTAACTTTCTCATACACTGACTGTTACTTTAACTGTTAGTCTTAACTAGTTGGGACATCAGCTGACTAATAGACATCAGCCTGCATCAGAAGAAAAAAGGCTCAGAAGAAAGGAAACAAAGACAACGACGACGACAACAACAGAATGATATAAGCTATGGGTAAAATAATGCCAGTAATTCAGCTGCTATACCCAAGCACTGAAGTCTTACCCGTCAACCTTTTATTATTATTATTTTTTTTTCAAATAAACTTTATGGCTGTTTGTTCTACAATGTTCTAGAAATTCTCACTCAGGTACACAGTGCCAACAAGTGGCTTGTGAATGTGTTTTGTTGTTTTGTGCTACAGTTTAAAGAGAAATAATTTTTTTTTCTTTTTTTTCTTCTTTTTTTTTTTCTTTTTTTTTCTTTTTTTTTTTTTTTTTTTTTTGTTATTTTTCCTACACGTAAGAAAAAAAAATTAAAATTTCTT
>WTSP01009869.1:0-188962 GCA_025331215.1 Actenoides lindsayi
AGTAAGTATAAAAAACCCCCTTAACTGAGATGATACATACTGTCCTGTAGATACAGAGAATTTGCTGACCGAGAGAGGACAGCATCTTGTACCTGGTGAGGTTTTTCTCTTTGTGAGGGGTTCTGCAGGAGGAAGCCTCTGGGGTGCAGAGTGCTTGCTGTAAGTCTCAACACTCAGCCACAGCAGCTCACAGAGATGCGGGAAGAAAGGAGCTTCTTTCATTTTCTGTTCCTGGGAATTTGCATCCCCTGAATTTTACCAGGAGCAAAAAGAAATAAAATAAAATTTAACAATAACAAACACAACAAGAAAAAATTTATAGTATCAATACGTTCAAGTCTGGCTTGGTTTTAGGTAAAAAGTTGTGTTATGGAAGAACAAAGTGTGCTCCTCAGATGAAAGCAACAGGATGGCCACAACTGACTCCACACCTGATGGAGGCTCGAGAGATGTCAGACCCCAGTTCATCAGCCACCTACACATAAATATGTGCTGGAAGAACAGTTAATGAATGACCAGCAGTCACTGCTCAGGAAACGTTGCATGAGAATTTGTGCATATGCAAGTGTTTCAGAAATACAGGGAATCTTAAAACCAGAAGGGAAGAGCTTGGTTGTCCAGTCCAGTTCCATATATGACACAAACCACTGAATTTTCTGAATTCAAAGGCAACCTCAGGCTGTATCTGTCTGAAAGACACCAAATGTTGCTTTACATTTCACCCACAGTCTGATGGACTGATGAACCCTGCTTCTCACCATTTTTGTCAGTAAAATATTTGATTTCTTGGACATGCCTGGATAAGCAAACATTTAAAATGTTAATACGACCAAAGCAAATTAACTTTTATTTTGTAAGGAAATATTCAGTTTTTCTGTGCTACGTTTACCAATGTGATGAACTAACAAAACCAGAAAAGTTCAATCACTCTCTTAGAAGTTTTTCTTAGGCCTTTTATACACACACACACACAAAGAAATGTATATAGAAGAGAATATATTTTATATGTATCTCCTTACCTACCGTATCTCAGATCCAGGAAAGCTTTCCATAAAACACCGCGGTGGAAATGGTTTACCCTGGTTTAAGATGATGATTAACTGATATGGGCAACCTTCAGGGCTATGTTGTTCTACAGGGAAAATATTCAGGTATTTCATCTTTCTGGATGGATAATATAACTCTACAGTATCTTTCAAGCACCAGCTGGCAAAGCTCAAGGTTTTGAGGTACATTCATCTTGGCCATACAGTTTAATTTTAAAGCTTGTCTCACCATTTTTCCATTAGTATGACCCTATTGATTTCAACAGGTTCGCAATTGATTTATACCAGCAGATAAGATGACTAGGGGCATTTTTTCTCGCTGTGGCTGATTCCATAGGATTCACTCCAAAGGGACCCTGTGCACTGGTAACCACTGCACACCTCTGGTGGAAGCCACTTCCCCGGACCCAGGGAGAGCTCCTGGTACACTTCCAACAGAGCCAGTAACAACAGCTCCGATGATATCAGCAGTGTGAGAACAGATCCACATTGTGCCTGTTAAGCAGCCAGAGAAGTAGATATTTGATAGCAATGGTGGTCAAGTACATTTTATTTTTAAAAAGAGAATTTATGAAACCTATATATTCTGGGAAACATACTCTTTGTTCTAAATAGATGTGCAACTA
Source organism: Actenoides lindsayi (assembly GCA_025331215.1). Taxonomy (NCBI): domain Eukaryota; kingdom Metazoa; phylum Chordata; class Aves; order Coraciiformes; family Alcedinidae; genus Actenoides; species Actenoides lindsayi. The sequence continues at coordinate 1,673 of WTSP01009869.1, forward strand.
TGATATAGAGACTTTATGCAATGCAGCTGGTGCTTCTCAGCAATACCTTTTCCTTCAAGTATTCTGAGATTGTTATCAGTGCATTTCCTACCACATTTAAACAACATCAATACTTTGTTTTGGGTATATTTATTTCTCTGTTCTAAATTAGGCTTCTCTAATTTAGATAATGTCTCTGTCCTCCTCTTTGTCAAATTTGTTCCCAATTAATAGGGCACTTCAGACTTCCAAAACGCAATCATATGCTAATAAACCTGGGTCTTTCTGCAGCAGCACCAATTAGAGAAAGCATCTTTCTTCCAAAAATAAATCTGTATGTTCTTCAGTTCATTTTGCAAAGCAATCTGATGAGAGTTGCTAGGAGTTTGAAGAGGAAGAGGAAATGTTTGAGAACAAAGAAGAACAGATAACTATATGGAAATTGCAGGAAAAAAAATTGCAAAGAGACTGCCTTGTTTTGAAGTTGGACTCTGCTAAAACTCTGAAGCCCACTTGCCTTAAAGTTAGTATTTGAGATCCTTCACTAAAACTTCATAGTGTGTCATTTCAGTGGGAAAACAGAAGTCACCAGCCTGGAAATCAGGTTTGGTTTTTTTTGAAGTCCCTTTTTTTTCTGGAAAAATTACTAATCCCTCAAAACCAAAAGTGCCCGCAGAAAGAGACCAGTTTCCACACGTTCTACAACTCTGAATTTTTCTTAAGGTGGCAAATTTATTTGAATATCTTGCTTTGACATTTTTAAAATTAAAATATGATTTCCTGTTTCAAAGCAACCTCTCCCTTCAAAATTTGAGCTAATTATGAAAATGACAGATCAAAGATACGAACAAAAGAAAATTAAATGCTTCAAAATTATCAAAACCAGTTTTTTCAATTAAAGGAAATAGTTCATTGGTTTGCAAAAATAAAATAATCAAAGTGTAATAGACTTTTTTCTGATGTGGGCTTTAAATTAGGGTTAAATACTAGAAAAGTAATTTCTCATTTGCATGGGTTTTGCATGTTTTGGTGATGCAGTGCAGCACAGTGCTTGAAAGCTGCACAAAATTCCACCTTTTGACTTGTGCAATGAACTGACACAACTGTCAGGAATTGGTGGATTTTAAAAATATCCTCCCGTGGTGTTTTTTTTTTCAGTGTACTGGCAGCAAAAAAAAAGAGGCTTCATAAGGTGTAACCTTGATCACAGCAGCTAGAATCCAGAGACACGTAGAAACTGCCTTTTCCATTGACATCCGTGACGCACATGGTCCAACCTCTGACAGCAACCTCTGACAATCTCTGGGGAAGAAAACATAGAAAATCAGGAGATAATTTACCCATAGCCTTGCAAAAAAAAAAAAAAAAAAAAAGGAAAAAAAAAAAAGAGAAAAACAAAGAAAAAGGGGGGGGACCTGGGTTGATATTTACAATTTCTGCCCTCTCCAAGGGACCAACCCTTCTCTGCCAACCCCTCCAGAACATGTTGTCATCGTGGCTACTCCTGAAAAGAAACTGCAGACCTGTCTATCAGGTGCTGGACTCATGGCTGAGCATGATGTACGTGCATCTAAATATAAGCACATACACAATCACATACATAAACCCACCATTATCCTGCATTCTTTCCCTTTCTGGATAATTTTGACCCACTCCTTGTCAGCAACACCATTCTAACATCTCTTATTCTTTTAAGCCAAGTGGTAAAAACTTAGAGACACATAAAGTGCAGAACTGACTATGAATGTGTCATCTAAGAATAATATCCTTGTGACCTCCAGAAATGGTACGGAATTGTTTTCAGTAATAATGGGGACTTCTTTCTTTGCAGAATACTGCAAATATAACCTTAGAAAAAACTACTGCTCTCCTTGGTGATATTTTGAGTAGAAGACACAAGGAAAACAAACTGAACATGAGAGGGTAGGAGAAGAGATGATAAGAAGAAAAGGAGCAACATTACATAGTAAGAATATTTAAATGTAATTTATTTGTTCGGCCTGAGGGCTTTATACAAATAAATGGATTCAAAATATTGGCAACGACTTCAATGCACTTTACACGCAGCTCTCAGAGCTGGATCTGTGCTTGCTGGAATTAAAAGTCCCACTGACACAAATAATTATACTACTCATTGTAGTCTTAGTGTCTCCAACCTCCCTCATTCTGCTGTAGGATCACTGACTAGGAAAATGCATGTTTGTCTTATACCTGCAGATGTCAAACACTGCAAGTTCCTGAAACTATAGAGGTGATTCACCAGGAAGAGCTCATCCTCCTCCAGTCCTCTCCCAAACCAGGCAGCATGGGCGAGACCAGTACTAACCACCTACCTCCTGATGAAGGAACCAGTAAAACTGCAAAGTCATTAATTATCCACTTATATGATATGCAAGAATAACCTCGTAAATGCAGACTATACTACGCTTATCAAATATCTCTGTATTTCAGGAAGGCAAAGCTTTCCTGAAAAATGTAATTAAAAGAAACTTGATGAGTTGGCTGGTTTTATAAATATTCCTCTTTGTCCTTCTGTGACTTTCACTGCTGGGTTCTACCATCATTTCGGTACAATTTACTATGGATTAGATTTTCAAAACATTTAAGCGCAGAAAGAATGCCGAGAAGCATCAGATGAGACTTTCCATCGCTGACTGGAAGTTCATCTCTGCATTCTAACACCCAATTATCTTTTTAAAATATGGATTCTTCTGATTTAGGTACCTCCAGCATAAAGTACAGCTTTGATTTTATGCCACCGGTACCAGGGGCATTTGGAGAAGCTGGTGCTAGTTTCCTAACAGACATTTCAGTAGGGACTGAGCACAGATGCTGCACCTGAAATGCTTAGTTCAAAGCCTGGGGCCACACATGCAGTGCTGCTGAGCCAAAAGTGTAGGAAAGCAATGATTTCAGCTCAATGGGTTGGCTCACCGGAGATCTACATATTCAGTATCTGGTTTTTTGGTCTTTATTGGTGATTTTATGCAGCAACAAAAACACAGCTTGAATTGACAGAACCCACAATATTAATAATGGTATTCCCTGTGCCACCGCTGCTCTGAGACAGGTGGGTCAGTTCCCATCAACATTTCAGGTGCCCTCCTGCTTATCTGAATTTTAAACCATGATTCATCCATTCAGCAAGTACCACCTTCAACATTAATATCTGTCTCATTCATGAATGTGAAAAATACCTCTCAGGGAAAGCTGAGGACATTCAGTCTCGTTCATTTATCACAAAAGGAACTCGATGATTTGGCCATGGCACCTAAATGCCTTCATGAGGTGAAAATGGCAAGAGCTATGGAGGGTCTTTGTTTGCACAGAAAATAAATTAGGGATGGAAGTTAGAAGTCAGAGAAAATCAAGGCAGGAATTAGCTTCACAGCTTTAAAAGTGTGGCCGATCTCTCACTGGAACGAACCACTGGGGTAATCAAGACAGCCTCCATCTCCTGAAGGTCTCCATGCCACATGCTGCATCCATCCAAAACCTTCCAGGACTTTGATCAGACAGGTCAGACTGGATAAACTAACATCTCCATAGCCCAATAACTGCCACAAGTCCATCCTCACATGTAGAGAATGAGATGAATACTAATTGACAAGTAACTGAATGTTTATCCCCAAAGTCTAGCTGAAGTTCTGTGGGGAAAATAACTGCAGGGTTTATTTCATTCCCATTTCTGGAATGTTTCTCGTTATGCTGGGGGATGAGTCCTGGAGCATGTCCTTTGAAATTGCAATTTCAGAGTCTCTGGCAAGCAGGGACTGATGAAAAAATGCTAAAATGGAACTGTTTTATCTCAAAACGTTCTCATTCCAGACATAAATTGAGCAATTACTGTCATACTAAATATTTTCCAAAGGTGACCTTCACAATTCTTGATGATTCTCTCCCTTAATTGCACTGTATTCACCAGAGTCTAACAAATACACAGAAATGGGTAGAAAGGATGGGGAAAAGGAAATCAGAAACATGCCCTTAACACATGATCCCCAAAAGCTGAAGAAAATCAATGACCTTAGCAACTTCCTTCCACAGAAAGCTTTGAAAGATATTTTTTCCTAATGTCAGTCTCATCAGCCAAAACCTGGGGAATAAAACCAGTTTCCACCCAAAATTTGTATTGTTCACTTCTACATTGCATTTACCACAAACAACATTTTCAGGTGTTTCATTCAAAGAACATTTTTTTTCCCCATTTTTTTAACTTTTCAAATGCATATTGTGTTTGCAGTGACATTTACACAACACTGGAAGAATACATCCAGTCCTTGAACGTAGCCTGAAATACAACTCTGGAAAGTAGGCAGCAACATGAGATGGATTCTGCTGTTAAATCCCGTTTTCATTTCAGACTTTCTACATTATTACACTGATCTCATGAGTTGTATGCAAATATACACAGAACACAGTACATCCAGATAAGAAATCTTCCTGAAATCAAGCCCAAATTCATAACTTGCTAATAAAACCTCACGTAGCTGAATGAAGGTGCAGCCTATCATGGTCCTTTCTGCAGGAGACACCCCGCTTACAGTGGAATAAAAGAATGGCCAGGGAGCAACACCATTGCTGGGGATGCCAGTTTTGTTGTACAAATCATCAAAAAAATTTATATCCTGTGCTTGATCATCTTTTGGTGGAGAGAAGCTTTATGTGCTAAGCTATAAACCTTTTCTTCAGATCTCTTTCTCAGATAAAATGCCCTTTGCTCAAGTGGTCACATTAACACACATAACGAGAGTAAGCACACGCCGTAGAAATGGTAGAAACAAAGAATTTAGCAAGCCTAAAATTAAACCAAACCTAAACCCCACTTAGCACTAGCAGCTACCATCTTAGGCAGGCTGAAATGAGCAGCCATACCACAGAATTATTGGAAGTCATTCACCATTTTATATCACTGATCCAAGACACCAAATTTTAGCCTTTTCATTACAGCCTCCGCACAACACACACTTTCTCATTCATGGGCCCTGTGGTTTATGCTTCTCATCTGAGCAGATGTTTTGTAAATCATAAATTAAAGCACAGCTTTACTGCTTCTCATTTCTCTGACATTATTGGCCTTGTCATGGGTCCCAGATACAGCATTTTATGACACGTACTAAATCCCTCTTGCTTGTTTGTTACATATAACTTCACATTAATAGCTTTCTTACCAACATTTTTTTTCCCTTTTTTTTTCTTTTTAAACAAATAATAAAATTTCACAGGCTCTATGCCTGGAAAGGTAATTTACTTGCTATTATGGGCAATGGTACAATTCTCATTTTAATGTTTCTTATTCATGTCTGTATTACTTTTAGAATTTCACTTGATCTGGTCAACGGTAAGATAATGAAGAACTAATTTGACTGTGTTTTATTCACTTAATCATTTGAATTGATTTAGATTTTTAAAACACACAGATTTAACTTTTTCAGTTAAGGAATATGCAACATATTAGGTAGACATTGTTTCTCTTGAGAAAATGTTCTAAATACTAAAACTGCTTCTTTTTTTCCTCTCAGTTTTTTAACCAGGCTGCGTTTCCATAAGTATGAAGGATACTGCCTGATTTTGTGAAAGAAAAACGCGAGGTTAAAGTGATACTCTCATAGATCCCAAATGATTAATGAAAACTTAAAATAATGCAGATCATTCTAGCTGGGAGAATTCTGCCTGTCAAGAATGCTCGACATCTAACACGCTGCTCAATGGACCACCCCAGGGCTGTTGCACAATGAGCGTGATGCTTCTAGAAGGGCCATGTGGAGAATGGAAGCAATGACAAAGAATAGAAAGTAAATGTTATCTCAAAATGAGCCAGGTAAAATTCATATACAATAAAAGACAGTGGAAAAAAAGGTTGGGTTTTTTTCTTTACTACATACTTTCAGCAACAAACAAAGCCAAATGTGCTGACTTTGCACTGAATGCAGCATCTATGTAAATTCTTACTTCTATAAACTATTATTTGTGCAGGAACATGATGAAAAACACAAGGATGGACTGAAAGTGTTTATGAGAGCAGATTCTTAATGTGACAGAAACTTCCCTTCGTCTGCTTTCTTCTCTGCATTATTTTCCTTCAGCAGGGAACTACTTGAATATAGAAATCTACTATAAGCTTTCCAGTTTGGGACACTTTATTTAATGCAAATAAGTCACCAAGAATGTGACCCTATTTTTCTAACCCATGTCAGTAAGACTTTTGCAATTAACTTCTGCTTCAAACATTAGTTTACTTAATCTAACTAGAATAACAGATTGAGAATGAACACAAGAGGGAGAACAAACCACACATTTGCAACGTCTGCAGCATTCTATATCTGTAGCAGATTGATGCAATCCATGAAGCCCAGTAGGAAGAACAAGGTTGAGAATGTTTAAACCGAGATGATGAGAGCCAAGTAGAGGTGTCTGGGGTTTTTACTTCCACTTCTTATCCGATTCTAAAAATAGGAGTGACTGATCCCTATCTCCTCTCACTTAAAGCAAACATAAACTTCTAAACCCAAGATGTTTATGCAGAAGTTCCTCAGTCAGTTATAACAGGAAAAACATTGTGGTCCACAAGTATATCTTGAATCACAACATGTTATTATTTAATAAAACACATGTCCAGACTATGCCTTGGAATAGACCAGGTACAAATTTGCTGAGTAGTTGTCTCTTCAAACATCATGAAGATTTAGTTAATAGAAATTGAATTTCAAATTGCTTTCTAATTTGAACTGAAACTGCACAAGTAAAGCCTCTCAAAGGCACCATCCTACAAACAGTAGTATCTTATTAACTGTAGTGGTTTTTTTCATACGCAACACATCTCCACGTAGTTATGAAAAAGATTCTTGTATTAACTCGATCTTTCCCAAAGGGTTTAGATGAAGACTATTTGAATAGAATGAAAGTAATGGCACTAAGGTACCCATTGAAAGTCATGCTGAATTGCAAAATGTCTAGACAGTACAGCTAGACTTACAAGCACTCTACTATTCCCAGGCCCATTGGTTTATTCTAGCAATATTTCATAACTACATGCATTACTACATTTGAAAAACTATACCATTTTAAGAACCACGAGTGAATTGAAATAAAAAATTACATGCAAACCCAGAAGATGGTATCAGCTCTGCAGCCATTATTTTAATATGATCACAATTCAAGACAGTGCAGACATTGCATTAATGTTGCTAGGTCTCCATTTCTGGTGTGATTGGTCTCTGACCATGAAAGACTTTTATAATGAGAGCTTTAATTACGGTATAAAATAAATATAAGAGAGCTTATCCTAAGCTATTAAATGACCACCATATTTCACTGTTTAAGTGTAAGCTAAAGACTTATTTGTTTGACCTAGCTTACTCCTACTTAGCCAAGCTACTAATTTTATTATCCTCTAAAGTGGTTTGGGATGCATTGCATGAAGGGCATAACAGAAGTTTGATTTTGATTGATTATGCATTGATTTGCATAATCCCCATAATGCAAATCAGTAAAATTTTCATAGGAGATAATAGATGTTAAGCACATTATGCAAGGTTTATATTTTTTTAAATTGCTTGTAAAAATTATTTATGGCATAATAAAATAGGACAAATAAAACTGGCACCTTGCAGTAGCAAAGCTGTGAGCCTATTTGCTGCTGTAGCTTTCAAGAGCAGACTAGGCAATAATGCATGAAACACGCAGGGAATGAAAATTAAATATGCACTGTAGGAATTTTTGCTTCTCTGCAATTTGATTTATGGCCAAATATCCTCTCAGGCTGAAGGCCTGTATATTCTGTCCTTAAAGTATAATCTTCCACACGGCCCCATTTGGAACAAGTTGTGGATTTTACTGTGGGTGTTGTACACGTGTTCTGCTACTTTCCCTTTATGATGCCATAACGTACATACAAACATGCTGGGAAGTCTGAGGGCCAGGAAACAACAGCTCTGTAAATGTGGTGGTGCCAGGTTTTCACTCTGCAGCAGAACAAGTCAAGATTTACAAACATCTTGGTGAAAAACCCAATCCACATTCTGGCAGGATACAGACCTTCTTTCCCGTTCATTCTTGAACAGTCATCCAACTAACAGAAGGTGCATTTCTCTGTCTCTTGGTCTCTCTATACTTTTCCCTGGCAATGAAAACCTGTAGCCCTGTCTATATTATCTATGCCAATGGCTGTTAATAAGCATTAAGTAAATTCCCAGTCATACTAAGTAATATAACTGTTGAGACCAAGAACCCAAAGTAGAGAGCTGAAGCAAAAACCCTTAAACACCATCATTTGTTAACAACATTCAGCAACTGAGTTCAATATTCACATGAATTCAAATGCTTACATTTAGAATAAATATCAGGTTTGCAAGTTGAACGCTTAAACTGCAGCCTCTGGCAAGAGAAATTTTGTATGTGTGTGTACATCTAACTGAAGCAAAACCAACAAGAAATTGTACAAACACCGTTGAGTTAACAAGCGAACAACATGCTCAGCAAAGTCTTCTCCTTTTCCTTCAAAATTAGTGTGAATGATACAAGTAATCATGGGTATATCCATAAAAAAAGAAAAAAAAAAAAAAAAGAAAAAAAGACAAATCCTGACTTTTTCAGAAGCAGCTAATAAATACATACTTGAAATTCATACTGATCTCTCAGAAAATATATGAAAATATTGACAGAAATAATAATCCAGACTTTAAGCCAGGTCAAACATTTGCATTTTGCTTTTATCTCCATATGTGCTAAAATACCAAGCTGAAATCTCCTTCTCTTGATTTTCTGCAGAGCTGGAATCCATATTAAACCATTTTGACTCCTTTCTTATAAGACATTTCTTCCGAGATACAGCTTTGTACTACACAGTATTATTTCACCGCTGGGAACAATACCACAACTTGAATTAGCACCACAGAATTACAGAAAATTCCTCACTAACTGGTCTTGTTATACCTTCATTTGCATTTTGCTGAAGTTAAGTCACAAAGTATATAATTCAGCTGAAGTACATAAAAATTAATCTCCTGATTATCGGCTTTCAAGGAAGACAGGTGCACAAGTACTAGGTCTGAGTATCACAGGAAAATAACTAAATCTAATGGAAGTAAATCTATATTTGCATTTGCATACCATACCTTGTTTCCACTCAACATTTATAAATTCAAATTATTTGGATAAATAACCTTCAAAATGTCCACAGTAGTTTAGAGAAAGTGTGTTTATAAGGGTCAAATTTGATGTTTTGCACCTGTCATTTTAGATATTTTAGATATTTTCATTATTTTATGTTATTATACATTTTATATACTGTTTTACTTACGTTTTTTAATGTAAACTAGTCTTGTGTGGTCTCTCACTTTGAAACATCAAGCTTTTGGCTGTTCATGGATGACTCCTTCAGGTCTTCTGTCTCCAGCAGTCTTATTACACAAGAAAGGCTTGTGAACTCTGCACAGTGAAAAAAACCAAGGTGTTTATATAGTCTTTATCTAGTTTCCTAAGGGCAAATTTGCAGAAGGAAGTAGAGTTTGTTTTACTTCCATTTTTCAGTACTTCTACTGGAGGAAAAAACCTAAAAATAGGAGCTTCAATACTTTAAGAACTGCAAAGGATCTGCCTTGTTAGTAATCAAGTTTTCATTCTCATCCTGATATTCTGAAACCCTGATTTTTTTTGCTGACATAGAGCCTAAGATTCCAACTTGCAAAACAATGAACATCATTGTGTTTATCAGTGAGAGGAGTTACAAACTTGGCCAACTATTCACAACTTTTGAAAAATGTCTTTTTTTTTTAAATTATTTTTTATATTTTTTAGGATCACTAATTAAAGCCTCACTAAATTGTCATTAAAAAATACCAGCCTGACTACTCCCCTGGTTTCCCCTAGTGCTGGAGAACACATTTACCCATCAGTTTTCATAATTAATAGTATAAGCTACTGTATTCTGTAGTTGGCATTGAGATGCACTGACACACTAAATTAAGAAACAATTTTATATAGATAAAGACACAAAACCTCTTAGCACACACGGTTTAAAATTATATTTTTGCTTCCATGAGTTTTGGAGCTGTTCCCATAATATTACAAAAACTGACATCTACTTTCTAATATTCAACTTTCATCCACTCTATCCTCAATGCTAAAAAAAAAGTATATATAGATATCTCCTTCCAACAATATCAGTGATAAGTTATATTTATGGTAACATTCCTAGGTCTTTACCCTTATATGAATAATGAACAGGAGTCATAAAAAATACCATCAACACTGCAAAAAACTTAAAAATAATAGGATGTACACAAAACATGCAGTTTTGGAAACTTTATGTCATTCTTAACTTTTGAAGGTAGTACTTAGTGGATTTGTGAAAGTTACCTTGTAATTTATTATAACAAAAGAACCTATTTTAGGTACACCCACCCTCAACTTTTTAAGAAAAAGAATACGAAAAGGACTCAGTAACTGAAACCTGCAATATTTTACATGCCCTGCAACTGAAATAAGGCATGGAAAAAGGACTAATTTGACAATGGCAAAATCTCTGATATTATTTAAGCAGCTCATTATGTAAAGCATTCAACTTTTTCTCTGTGCTCAGCTGACGTTTTTTGCTGGCTTCTTGCATTTGTTAAGTCTTTTTGATGCAAACTAAAGAGCTAGCTGTCTAATCAGATATTAATAAGGCTGTTCTCAGCTTATTTGGGAACTGTATTTGGGAAATGCACCTATCATCAGCATCAAGATAAAAAAGACTTAAGTTAAAAAATGACCTCACAGTTAAGGAGGAAAAAAAAAAAATACAAAGTTTGTCACATTTGCTTTGAGAAGTTAAGACTTACTGCTTTAAATTGTGCTTTTATACACACATTTCCACAGAAAAATATTCCAAGTACTAGATTTTCCAGCAAAACAGCAGTGAGGAAGATTCAGAGCACTCTAAAGCTTATTAAAATAGTTTCCTTAAAGTCACTGGCTTTTGAATTAAATCATATGTGCCTGTCTGGGAGTCATTAAGAAAAAGAAAGGTATCAACATAAATGACTCGCAGGCAAAGGATTACTACTTGCTACCGAGTTCATGCTTGAAAATATATGGAAGGCATTCACAAAGACCAACTACAAAGTTATCTTCAGTGAATTACACCAGCCTTGGGCTCTTAGGAGGAAATCTTCAAAAACATAGCACTGGTCTGCGACTTCTGTTGAAGTCAGGGGTGTTTCATCACTGAACTCCTGGAGAAAAGGAGTGAGAAAGCATTAGAGAAGACATTTCTTAGCGCTTTCTACAGTCCCACCTGCATTGCCTTATATCCACTGTAAGAGTCTGAAAACAAGTCACCGTGTGGACAAAAGTCTTCCAAGAGACAAGATCTTTCAAAATTGTTTCCTTCCATTCGTAGAAAATTCCCTTAACTAACAGGTCCCCTGGCAGGCTCTCTGGGATTCTTGTACCTCTCTCCAGCCTTTCTCTCTTCCAGATCCACCACTCCCCGGGGTCAATAGCAGTGCTGTCTTCCCATAAGCAATGTCTCAGAGCATTGTCCTCTCAGCTGAAGGCACACATTTGCCAGCAAGGGTGTCTTACTTTCCCAGTATGTAAAAAAGCAATTTCACAGCATTCTGCAACTCTACTACATCCCTCTGCCACAACAGCAAGTGACACGACGAAGTGTTATTTAAAATGAACACTGTTCAGATGATCTCTTGACATAGATCCTTATTCTCTACATAGGACCTTATTCTTACTCCCTGGGGACAAAAGAAGTATAGTATTGACTATTCAAATACCATCTACTGAGGCTGTGGAAAGCCATGGCATACAAATGTACCTTAAATTATGTCACCGCTGTCTCTGCTGCCATACCCAAAGTACTAAAACTATCACTATGAGCTCACACAAACAGATGCCCCAGCAGATACGCTTCCATTCCTGCCTGCAGAACTGGCACTTTGTTCTGGGTATCTCTCTGGAGAATTCACAATAACAAATGACAGAGAAAAGATTTTATGATGCCATTCAGGAGACAAGCATTGTCCAGTAACTGTGGCAAGCTAGAGGGGAGGATAGAGGAAACAACATCTTTTTATCTAAATGGCACACAGTAGTGGCTGAGAAATATATTCTGAACAAGTGCAGGGAGAGCAGAGAGTCAGAGTAGTAACACTATTTGGGATGTTATTTTAATGTAGGGACACTTTCAAAATGCATGAAAGCCACTTCACAAAAAAAAAAAAGAAAAAGTGAGAGACTTCATCTTATCCCTTCTTGCACCTCCTGCTTGTAAACAAACTCAGAACTATTTTATCACTCTTATTGCTTTGGATCAACAAGTACACACCTAAGGTAAAACATCCAAGTAAGGACACTACACTGACATTGTGCAACTCAGACCCCAGTTTTCAGCTCTGACTTAACTCCCCTAACTCCCAGGTAAAGTCAGGGACAAAATATTTGCCAGACTAAGAATGAGAAAATCATACCCAATTTTGCCTGTGCACTTGCTGCTTCTTCAACAGTGATGAGAAGAGATTGTGACACTATGACTTCAGCCAGAGCCTTTGGACTTGGTGCTGTTCCTGCAAGTTTACAGATTAACTACAATGAATTTGGGTAAAATACATACTGTTGAAGAAATCACATTGAACAGTTTTCATTTTAAAAGGTTCCTGAGAATAGCTTTTTGAAAATTGATGCTTAGGACACTTGCAATTCATTCTGCAGAAATGAGCTTGGTATTTTGGGCACCAATACAACATCTGTTTGGCTTGGGGCATTACAGTATGGCTCCAGAAAGACCTTATTGCAGCCTTCCAGTATCTGAAGAGAGCCCACAAGAAAGGTGGGTAGTGACTTTTTAAAAGGGCTTATAGTGATAGGATGAGGAGTAATGGCTTCAAAGGGGAAGAGGGTAGATTTAGATTAGGAATTAGGAAGAAGTTCTTCACTGTGAGGGTGATGAGACACTGGAACAGGTTGCCCAGGGAAGCTGTGGATGCTCCATCACTGGATATGTTCAAGAGCAGGTTGAACAGGGCTTTGGGCAACCTGGTCGAGTGGAAGGCGTCCTGGCCCTAGGAACTAGGTGATCATTAAATTCCTTTCCAACCCAAACTACTCTATGATTCTATGAAAATGACCTAATATCATCACTCCTTTTTAGCGATTTCTAGATTAGTTAATGTTTTCTTAAATGAAAACTAAACATTTCTGATCTTAAATATTAAAATTTGTCATAAATTTTGGAAAGGCTTAATGCAGAACCAGAGGTCAAGCTTCATTTGTCTTCTGACAAGAGCTTTCTTTTTTATCAATAAATTAGAGAATTTCAATATAGATATTACAACACTAAATGGATTTTGCCAGAATACATTAGAGACATTAAATAAATCACTGTTAAACAGAGAAAAAGAGGAGACTTTGAAAAGAAACGTAATTCCATACAACTTGGTGACACAATCAATTAATCAACTAACTATAATTTCAGACACTTGTTATAGAGCCCATATAGGAAGGAGAAGATAGAGATCCATGAAATATTTCATCATTATGGGAGAGAATGGAAAATAAATTTTGCAAAGAAAGATCATTAGCTTGGGAATTGTCCATATCAAGTATCCAATTAGACATGGCAAAAGTGCAGCAGAGGAGAAGGTGTTCTCTGCAATTGACTCCAACCCTTATTATGCACAAACATAATCACCTTGAATTATATATAAAGGAGAATGAAGAGAACTGTACAAGAAGTCTTATTTCTGGTGGGAAATCAAGAATGCTCATTGTGTCCAGCAAAAAGTGTCAATCTCATCCCATATCTCAGTCTCCAAGGCAGCTTCTATCATTTTCCCTCCTGAAAATCTCTTTAATGTTGATACAAATAAGAATTAGACCACTTTCTGAAGGTTCATACCAGACTGAGTCACTGGTGGACACAGAGCAATAGTCTTTAGCAATATGAATATGCATTTTGTCTTTGAACAGACATTGGCCCATGTAACAACGAGTTTGTAAAACTAACTGCAAGAAGTAAGTAAGACAGCATAAAACATGCGTGTGTGCTTGTGTGTATGTAAAATCACAGGTATATTCTCACATGGCTCTCAAATTTGGCAATGTGTAAAGCACAGCAAAGGGACTCTGAAATTCCCAAGGAAAAAGATGTCATGTAAGCCTCCTCCAGATGCACAAGATGAGAAGAAACTTACTGGACCTGAAAGAAAATTTGCTTTTTAGTATTGCACAAGTCAAGATTTGCCAAATATTTTGCCTTTTTTCTACAAAGAAGAATCAAATTCATATTTAATCACAGCCATGGTCTTGGATAAATCACAACTCTATGATTTTGCTTCCTCTGACACCCTCACTTTTGTCTGGTTTATTTATACTTTTCCTTCTTGTTCAATAACATCTTCTAAAAAGTGAGGAAGAAAAAGAAGGATTGCAATTCAAAAAGCACTGATAATCAAAATAGAGCTGCCTTTTCACAGAAGCTGACTAGGTGAGAAGGTACTTACTTTCCATGCTTACTTACGCTGCCTCTGTAATTCCTCTTCAACATGATCTAATTATCTCCACTACCAAATGTCAAAAGACTTTACATTCCTAAAGCATCGACAAGGAAGTATGACAAAACCAAACCAAAATAAATTAAAAAAACCCACACAAAACCAAACCAACCAAACAAAAAAACAGACCAAAAAAACCCAACCAACCAAAATGAAAACAAAATATAACACAAAACCAAAAACCCACAAAAACAAACAAACAAAAACCCCAAACCACATCACATTACTCCTCATCAAATTCATCTTTAGTATTCTAATAAAAAATTTCTTTGACCTTCTCTATGTCCTAAAAATAAGGGCCTGTACAAGACCATTAACTTACTTAGTAATGAGATTTTTAAAAAATAGATTAAAAAAACAAATGAAAAAACATTCTGAAAACTTTTAAAAAGCAATTTTAAAAGTATTTTCCTAAGGTGAGGTCAAATGTTAGTTATGGAAGAGGAAATTTATCCATTTGGCTAGGAAATCAGCTCTTATTTTGGCTGTCTGCCTTGTGCTGCTTTCTAAACACTGGCAGCTGGAGCATAAAGAAGAGAGACTGGAAAAGATAAATAGGGTAGAAACTGCTTAAGGTCTTTGTAAAGTTTAATGAAAGATTTATCTCTTGAGGGTAATGTTCCTCTTTCTTTTACTGAAACAAGAGTTTGATAACCTCTCATTGTGCATTTGATAAATTACATCTTACAGTCAAAACTCAAATGAGTAAGTGGAAAATATAAAAGGCCAAAACAAGGTCTAGTTATGTGAATCTTCCAATATGAAATAGCAAAAAGAAACTAGGGAGCATCTAAAGTAATTTTAATTACAGAAATTAGGATTAATTTTGATACAGTGATACAACAGAAGAGAAAGATTAATCTAGCTATGTGAATGGAAAGTGTACTATAATGTTCATATGTGTAACAGCACTAATTGCAGATGAATAATAGATGAATGTTTATCGCAGAATTAGAAAAGGACAAAATGGTCTTTTCCACTTGCTCATAAACCAGCTGAGAATACGTGTAGAGTAACAACAGCCCACAGTTTTCTACTTACTTCCAAAACTCTTGCTGCGTATCTATATACTCAAGTTACATAAATGTCAAACCCAGACTGGAAGACTCCATGGTTCACAGAGCCGTAAGTAAGAGATATGCTTTTGTACTCAGGCTTTTTCTTTTAGTGCTCCATATACCAAAAATGATCCAACTGCAAGGAAAAAAAAATCCCATACCTATATTTTTTATTGAAAGCAGAGCTATGAAGAGAGACACGGATTCTGTTATGTGTGTGCATCAATCTTTGGACTACTTTTTCTTTTTTTAAACAACAACAAAAAACCCCAACCACCCAGCAACAAAATAAAACACAACATTACCATAGACATGCAATGTGTTTATGTTTTGTTTTTTATTTCTCTTAAGAAGTAGAAGAACTACTATAACATCTGGAGGGAAATAACTTACCTACTCAGTAAACAGGAAGCCACTTAAAAGCTTTTAGAACTTTGGTCCAAAGAGTAAGTTGTAAGGATTCATTGTGGTCCAAGGAATTATATTTCTCCTCAATTCATGGATAATCCAGAATATGCTTATTCTTACCTCTACAGACTCCCTGTAAAAAATCTTTTGTAAGAGTTAAAAGGAAACTTTTTTTTTTTCATGAAGTATATAAGTATTAATTTGATTCCCAGTAACACATAGTTTATGTTATAAATGCTATGAGGGTATGAATTATTAAAGCTGTAGACCTGCAGTCTAATTCTTTTCCAGGACAATTTATCCCTCATTCAGTACTTAACACCATTACACGTAATAAAAGCAATTTAAATTTCTCAAATTAAAGAGAACAGAAATTCTCAATGGGTCACTTATAGATATGTTCAAAGTAGAGAGCTCTTTATGAGGCTCACAGGGACCTCTGGGATTTCACAAAATTGATCCCATATCACAAACACTATAATTTAATGTACCTCTTGCTACTCACTTTTAATGAAGTGATTATAAAAAGGGCATCCTACTTTATTAAGCATTAACCTTGCTCACTGTTGAGTAAATCATGAGATCAACGATCTTGAATATATCCAAATCAAAATGGATCTTTTTAAGAAAGAACCTATGTTATCATTATTATTATTATTATTATTGCCTAAAATCTCATCTTTGCAAGAAGGGGGTATGAACTTTGTCTGTCTTCCTAGTGAGTGTTTAAAGGAAGTACACAAGATATAGTATCAGGAGCTATTTTGCAAAAGGCTTTACAGAACAAATTTTCAGTAATTTTCCATGGAGTTTGGTTCCTGAAGATGGAAGATACTACAAGATGGGGTCTGTAACATTTATTGTCACAATTACACTACCACTGAACCAAAAATATATCCACTTACTGGGTTGTAATTTGGGATATCTGGGGGAAGTATAAGCGTACTATAATTAAGGATAATTAAAATGTATTATTTTAATAGTGCCTGAGATGTATAAAAAATTATTAAGAAACAGCAAAAGCAGAAAAAGTAGTTCCTGGAAAATATACAATCTCCAGCATAATGGCATCTGAATTAGGGGGGAAATAAACACAAGTCTTTGCCTCAGAATGCCTTAAATATTATTGAAAAAAACAACAAACAACCAATTAAAAAAAAATAAAAACCAAACCACAAATCCTGAACACAAATGAATATTTGGGATTTTGATCAGAAGAGGATCCGTGGTGTAGATCCCTCACTGGAGAAGCATTTCCTCTCACTATGAGCTCAAACACCTGTCAGTCCATGGATGTCAGTACATCTAGAGCTGGTCTGTTAGTTGGGAGATGGTGACCAGGCAATTAAGGCAGAGCTGCTCTGTTTTTTTAATCAGCTCCAGAGCAGATTTTCCCAGAGCCCTGTAAAGAGGTAATACCATCTTCACGTCCTCACGTGCCACAGACATGTCCCTTAAAATAAGAAAATCTGAAAGATCACCCTTGAGAAGAGCCCTCAACTTTATAAACAACAGAACTCAAGATTCAGCCATTAACTCCTCATTCTGACTGTGCTGGTGTAAGATAGACATAAATATAGACATTCAGTTTGTGTTCTACTTGCAGTGTTGGTTCCTTTCCTGCTGTCTGTGGCACCTGGGAGAATGGACCAATACCACAGCTATTCAAATGAACACTGCTACTAATTTAACAGCAGTATTAATTACAACTTTCAAGTGTCATGAGTTTAAAGGAAAGGTCAGAAACATTACAAAACCAGCAAGACCATCAAAACAAAAGGAAAAAAAAAAAACAAGGGAAAAAAAAACCCACACCAAAAGAAAAAACCACAACAAGAAGATTATTTTTTGCTGAAGGTAATTTGTTAGAAGCATCTAAATAGGAGTTCTCTAATTGATTCCTTTGAATTAGCTGTAACAAAGCTAAAGAGAATGACTATAGATATCTTTCCAGAGAGGCTGATGATCAGGTTCTTTATTACATGGTTACTTCATTATTTCTTGATCTGAATTATTTTGTATATGAGAAGGTCACTGTCACTTCTAATATGCATCCCACCTCAACCACCACCTGTTGATGAGTCTCTATGAATGCAAACAATCTGTGTAAAATGCAGAAAGAAAAATAAGCTATTAATGTTAATGTATTCAGGACAAAGCTGTCATATAATTCATGAGATTAATTTTTTTTTCCTGTGTGCTCAGTTTTGTATTTAATAATAACATCAGAAAACATTGATTCTGGAGAAGCAAAAGGAGAAACAAAAGTAGAAGCAAAGGGAATATAGGAATAGTGACAATCTCATTATTATTTAAAATAGATTTTAGTTTTACAAGGGAAAAAAAACTTCATCCCTTTCAGTACGAACCATAAATTAACATATGAATATTTCAAGCAACAAATCATTTTGATTAAGAACACACACACAAAAAAGTTAACAAAGTAATTATATCCTTTTTATTCTATTATAAAACAGTTAAAATGATGCATTCCTCAAGATAAATTGGATCCGAACTATTGTGTTTTCAAGACTCTTTATGTAGGACATCAAGTAGACTTCTATGCATCTATATATTCACAACCTACATACAACAACAACAACAACAACAACAACAACAACAACAACAACAACAACAAAAGAGATAAGAATATGAAAGTAACTTAGCTCTCTGTCCCACAAAGGAAGTTAAATCATAATTTAAGATGATGGTTGCACGTCAGTGCAGAGGAGATACAGGCAGAAGACAAGAGCTTTGTGTCCTCCCCATGTCAATGGAAGCCCTTGCTCAATGCTTTCCCTCTTGGGCAGGTCTCAAGCCTGTTTCTTTGTCATTTTCTACTCTTTTTTTTCCTTGGTGTTATGGAAAACCATGCAGGTATTTAAAGAGATACACCTGATAGATGGATATTTCAATGTCTTTGAGAAAGTGCACATCACGCTGATTAATTGGTTTCTTTTTCACTTAATCCTTGTTAAGTCCAGTTAAAAGCAACATGTCGTTTCTCACTGAGTGGTTATAGCACTGCAGATCTTTAGGACTATTTGTATGTAAAAATAACAACTCTGATTCAAATGGCTGCAAAAAAAATAATCAGTGAGGGTTTTACATGAGCACAACTCACCTTTCCCCATCATTCTATTACCATACAGCTTTGCTACCAAAATACACTCCACCGTTCTTATTAGTGTTATGAGAGGGACAAGCATATTTTCTTAGCATAGACTGTGCTTTTGGAATTGCTATTGATTTCTTTATTGCTTGTCTGCTTATTACGAAGTAATGATTCTCATATAATGGGATTATGGAACACACCGAACTTGATAAGATTTCTAAATATTTTTGACAGATTATTTATAAATAAGAATCAAAAGAAAATAGGCTGTCACAACGCAGAATGATATCCACAGAAGTGAGGTAATAAAGGACAAATGTTTGTGATGCTCCTCCCTGTAGGGTTCAGCTGCCAGCAAGTGGAGACCAGGTTCTCATACAGCACATTGCTCATCGCTGCACAACCCTGGCTCAGGTTTCCAAGCAAATTACTGACTTGTAAAAAAAAAGAGCCATGGAAAAGTACAGAGCAGAGCCATAAAGATGGGAGAGGTAACACTGCAGGCAGAGGTAAGGTCATTGAGATGGGAATAGTCAACAGCTCAGGGACTCAAAAGGAAAAACATTGAGATGAAAAGACACAAGATCCTGAAGAAAAATAATCAGGGGCCAGAAAACAGTTAGTCACTAACACTGAGCATGAACAAATAACTCAGTGTGTCCCATCCCCACCTGACTCTGCCTAGACAGCAAGGATTGTCTGGGTGCCTTCCTGGAGGTGGTGAGCATACAAGATTTAGCCTCACAGCCTGTTAGTCCCAGCTCTGCTGTGGGTATTAACCAGTAAATTCCTGCCTCAGATTCTCAGGTTGTGTACAGCCTGCACACAGTCTCTGTGCACAGCAAGAGGAACCCAAAGAGACCGAGGGAAGGAGAACTGCATTCTTTTAAGCTCTAATGGAAGGAATTGTTTCCCTATTTATTCTCTCTTCCTCCTCATACACAGAGATGCTAAAAAAAAAAAAAGTTTACATTCTGAACATGCTTAAACACACTTGAATATTTTTGAGAGATGAGTGGTATCTAAGAGGATAATTAGTTTTTAATGATGACAGAAGAAAAAAAAAAACCGGAGTTTTTAGAAACAGCTACAGACTCAGAGTGGCACTGGGAATGATGGAGATCAACCATCTGGATACAGAGTTGTTGAGTATAACCTACTGAGCTATCTGTGGTTTGGATGAAGTAATACATGTTCTTTTTCTGAAAGGCTCAGAAAAGGACTACCTCAAGAGAGGAAAGCAGGGATGTAGCAAACCAGCCATATGTAAAAACAGACCTCTCACACAGCAGTGAGTGACTCACCCAGAGAGGGGGTGGGAACTTCCTCCCCTTTCACCTGTCTTTCAATGTTTTATACTTCAAACTCAAAACGGCAGATTATTCAAATTCAAGCTTTTAAATCCAAATAAGGAGCAATGAGGGAAATAATTACAAAACCAAACCAAAACAAAACCCAAACCAAACAACAACAACAAAACACAAGCAAAACAAAACCAAGACCAAACCAAAACAACAAACAACCCACAAAACAAAATAAAAAAACCACAAAATGGAAAATACCTAAAATACCTTCCTAGCTCCTTTTTAAGCAGTCCTGATAAGCGCTTCCAGATGAGCAGCTTCTCCATTAATGTGTGACTGGGAGACAAGAGGTCCTGGCAGGACTGGAAGGCTGGTGCTCAGTCCTGCCTCTACCATGTGCACAACACTTCTCCTCAGGATCAGGGACATCTCTACGGGAGGGAATGAATTGAGAGGCACAACTGTCTCCGCTTATTCACACACATATCTCCCATGTATAATGAGAGAAGAGAATTACAATCTTCATCATCCATGAGAAGAAATATTACGATATTTTAAAATGCTTTTTTGAAAGGGATACAACTTTGCTAAAAGTTTGTGAGTTGGGTGAAAATATTTGTAAGAGCATTTATAATTTCTTCTTTCTTTAACTGCAATACCCAAGTGCCAGATTTGCTTCATATTTTCAGTCCACTAGTGCATGAATTATGCTCATTAATCTTCTATCTGAGAGCTTTATTACTGTTTGTTAGGTGGGAATTGATACTATAAAGATGCTATAAATTAAAGTAGAGCAATGGTTAAGAACTGTAGCTTGTACTGGGTCTAAGACTAAGTCATATATGACGCAAAGGCATCTGTAGAAGCATCTGTGTTAATCTGCCTGGACCCTTCTTTATCAGATAGATATGAAATCTGTAGCATTACATATAATATATTCATGTCTGAAATGCAGGACAATGTTTTCTCACTGGAAGCAACAAGCAAAAAATGTCCTACCTACCTGTCTACTCAAAACAAATATATCTGGAAAAATATCTGTAACTACTTCTTAGATGAAGTCAGCAAGAGAAGATACTCCATTTGTGCTTTCAACAATTTTACTCAGAGGAGTGTTTTCAGGACCTGCTCTCAGAGGCACACATGCTGATAGGAACCATCAACTCCGGCATTTTTTCCTTCTGCTACATGTATTCAATACAATGAATTACAAGTCTCTTAACTCCACATTTCAGTGATAAAAAGATCAGAATATAACTAAAGAGCTGTAAATTAACTCTTTGTCAAAACTGATGAGTAATTCTACTTGCATTCTGAAATAGCTCTTATCCAGAAAGACTTTCACGCTACACAATTGCAAAAATCAAGTATGCCCAAGCCCTCAAATACTACCGATCTGTGCCTGTTAATTTTCCAAGAAAAGAACCTTGTAGAATTGCTTTTTTTCTGAGGACAAGGCTAAACCAAGTCATCCCCAGACCATTACTTAACACCAGTGGTAGTAGAATTAGACAGATATCCATTCTTTGTATGTAAGTGTTTAGAGATGCAGTGATTTATATTTACTGTTTCCACTTGGTCCCCTGGCACGATACCAGTTTTTCCATCGTGAAAAACAGGTTAAATTTCATATTGCCTACTTCATGTTCTAATATCATAACATAAGCTTAGTAGGAATTCATGATAGGAATTTTCCTCTCCAAAGTTTCTCCTGTTGTGCGTTTGTTTCACTGATCATTATGATTCATCTCAACATGACATTTAACTGAAAACTGTTTGTACTGGAAAAATTATTTACACTCATGCTGAAAAACCTTAGTATACTGAGAAAGCAATGGTTAAAGAAACTGATTAATTGAGTCTTGCAGGGAAGGGTCTATTCCTTAGACTAATTTATGGGATAGCAATGGCAACAGGATTTTTATCCATTTCAAACTGTCACAGTACTGGTTTCTAATATGTTTGAAGCTTTAGGGATTTTATTCTTCAATAAATCTTAAGGTTTTTGAAAGTTTATGTCCCGAGTTCTAATCATTAGATTGGATAGCTAGTTTGATTACTCTGCCTGGCTGAGGTGATCGCATGAAAGGTCCGGTGATGAGACTGGTACATCTTTAGGTAGGTGTTACTGAAAGTGCTACACCTATTTATGCCTTCTCCTTGAAAAATGTGAACTGGACACATTTATTCAAAGAAAAGGCATAAATGGGCAATAAAATCAAAAGAAATATTGTTTCAGTAACTACAGAAGAAGATCAGCTTTTTAAAGTAGCATGTCTAACTGAAAGAAATACTGTTTTCTGCTGGCAACTTTGCTCTTGCAGTTTTCAAGGACAAAATTCAAACAATTCATCTACAGATTTTAGTCATTAATCAAGAGAGAAGTGATTTTGTAGAAGATGTAGTCTAGACACTGACAATCTTCTTCCCGTTCCCACAGTGATGACACAGTAGGTCTAAAAATACGTAAGTTGCACTCTTCAGAAATAAAACTTGTCCAAACCAACAGTTTGGTATTTCAAGGCAGGTAATCTTTCTGTAACCGATGCTAGAAATATGTACACTGTGCTCACCTGTATTTACCTTCAGCTACCAAGCTGGATTTATTTATTTATTTATTTATTTCTCCCATACTGACTGATCATACCTGATGACCACACCACTAACCATAAAGATTTCAATTTCACAGTCGGATATACTATAAAACACAAAGAGATTTATCATCCATTTATTTTGAAAACATTTGGCTTCTATCTGCTGTACAGAATACTTGTCCCTGTTCAAACTGATTTCTCTTTCCCATTACTATAAGAGTAAGAAAAACTGTGGGGTTTTTTATTGCTCATTTAACTCAAAACTTAGTGCTGCCACTTAGGGAAACTGCCAACATTTCACACAAGCAGCAGAAAATTAAGCTGGATATGATGAATAAGCTGGGTATGATGGATAATTTGGCATCTTCTCTAGAACCTGCATAACTAATAACAATATTCAACACTATTTTATAAATCAAAAATGATCAGCTATGGTCATTTTAAAACTGTGTGAAATAGAAGCTCAGTGACAGTTGAGTAGGCCATTAACACTACACAGTGCTTTACAACCGATATAAAACACTCTCTGCCAAACTACATCCAACTCAAGACAAAAGAGCTTTGCAATCTTTCATCACTGAAGCAAGCTCATGTTGCACAGAGCAGTGGAGAGACGGCCCAGACCTGGCAATGGCTCAGAGCAGCAAGGTTCTGTGAGCCTGTCCTTCCCCCTGACCCATCTGATGTTGCTCACTTGGGTCACAAGTGTAGGAAACACTTTTATCCTGGCCTACAGGCATAAAATTTATCCAGAAATGTCACCGCCCCATGAAAAAACTATTATGTTTGCTGGCTTGACATAGTCTGAAGAACATCAAGAATGAGTAGGGTAGCAGGAGAAAATTAAATCAGAGATACAGATGGAAAAGGCTTATCTAAATTTTATCAGACAAAAAAATTAAATCAATGTATAAGCATGAATATATAAATCAATATATAAAATAAAATCTCCTCGGTAGTTTCTTAAGAATTAGATTTTGGGGCAGGGCTACGGCAGAGAAAGATGAGATCAAGTATTCTGGAAGAAAAGATGAGAAGAGGAAAGTCCAGACAGCTACACCAATTGAGGTGAAGGATGACAAAGTCACAGACTTTCTACCAGGCCTTTGTTGAGAAAAGGACAGAGCTTGATTACATAAAAATTGAAATTCAGGCCAAAAAAACCCTTCTGCATTTCTGTTCTGAAAAAGCAGATTGTTAACAGCTCTAACATAACATTACTACTGCATTGCTTTTCAGAAGCTGAAAATGTTCCTCAGCTACACAGATGAGCCCATGACAGATTTTAAACTGTAGTCTTTATCTATTTTAGATATATTTAGTTATACAAATATAATTGTGCGATGCCAAAGATGTTTTCTCATTCTTTTATATCTCCTTTTGAAACTGACTGTAGATTTGAAAATAACACTCTTCATGAAATAGGATACTAAATATGCTACCTGAATATGTGATTGCCATACAATTAATATGCTTTCAGACCAAAACACTTCACATATTACAAAATGAGATCTAGTTATATCCATTAACCAGAGAACGCTTTCTGACACAGTTGATTTCCCGGAAGAATTTTGATCAGTTGAAAATGAATTTAGCATATACATAATTACAAAGTAGGAATTCATCTTGTCAAATCATGTTGATAAAGAAACAAAACAACCAAACAATAAAACAAAACAAAACCAAAAAAACCCACAACAAACCAAAACCGACAAAACTACCAACAACAAAACCCCCAACCTCATTAAAAAAAACTAGCCATTCACCCAAAATTGCCTTCTGAATCCACCTGTTTACAAAGACTTTACACCATTTTCTACAACCATTCAATGGCCTCTCTTGTTTATGTCATGACAAGTGGCTAGCAGATCTTCTGACAACAAAAAAATACAACAGATGGCAAAAGTGACTCCAATGGAACTATATTAATGTAAATCAACAACTTTAATTTCTTACTTTTACTCATGGCCAGGAGAACACAAGAGGCCCATACCATAACTGAAGACTATTCCTTGAAAGACCAGGAGAAAAAAAATACCTGAAAGTAAAAAATCTTGTTGTAACTACTTTTTAGTAATCTTGTCAACATTTTTTTTTAATCCAGAATTGCAAGCAGTAGTAGGGTTATTTTGAATCAAGATGTCATCAGTGGCTCAAAATATCAGGGTCTGTAACCCCAGCAAATAAGGCTTCTCATTATGATTTTTACAACAGGCCTATAGAGCTGCTTTAGTCTTGAACAAAGATGTCCAGGAAAATTTCCCTTCATAAAATGTGCATTAGTTATTACATTATAATACCCATTATATTGTCTTCAACTGCATAAAGAGTCTCTTAAGAATAATTTTCATTATGATGAGAGAATTTTCTAGTCGACTTTAGGACAGGTTCCATCATTCAATCAGGTGTGACAGAGTTCAAGGTCAATTGGCTCATCTTCAGCAAATGCATATCAATTCAATTATTCTTTCCATTTTCTAATAAAGGTAGGTGCAAACAACACACAAAATCAGTTCCATAGCATTTCTATTTTCTATCTTTCTACATTTAAGTGACTTTTTCTTTTTTTCCTTCCTTGAAAAAAACCAATTAATATTTACTAAACACAAAAGAAATCCAAAACTTATAATGACAAACATCTTTGAACCAAAAATTCTATTGGTATGTATTACTGTCATTAAAAAACATAACCAAAAAACCCAAACAAACAACCAAAAACCACACAGGAAAAAAACAAAAACAAAACTGCAACAAAACCAAACAAATAAAACTCCTACAAACAAACAAAACCACCACTTTTCCACTCAAGTTTGAGTTGAAATAGCATTATTAAAATTACAAATGTCTTGCTCACTTGCAATAAATTGTGTTTATAGAAAGGGAGACATTTTCAGTTTCAGAACAAAATGGACAAATTTAAACCTCTCAGTAAAAATAGGCTGATTTTTGAGCTTGCTAATGAAATACAAAAAAAAAATAAAAATCCCTAACATTAGAAAACTTTAAAAAAGTATAAAAGTTCATTACAGTAATAAGTAGGGCTGGCTGAATGTTATGGTCAGTTAAGAATATAAAGTTGTACTTAGGATCAAATATTATGTACTATACTAAAAATTCATCTTCAAGATGAGATTATTCTTGAAGCAGGGAGTTGAAGCTATGGCTTAATTCAAAGCAGGATGTTATAGCAACCATAACAATGCAGATCTGCCCTCTCTTATGTCTTCTACTTAGAAAGCACCCATTCCATCCTTCCCATTATGGGGAAGTTTAAAGAATTTCCAAATGTTCCAAGTTTGAGCATCACAATGTCAACTATTTGTTACTTTAATGCAGTTTATTTATATTTAATTTTATTATACTTTTAGAGCCTGAAGAAAGTTAAATAAAAAAAATTAAACAAGTGGTGCATAGCATCCAATTACTGCTCTTCAAAGACTTGTTAAAGTCCTGTAGCACCTCTAGTTATTTCGAGGTCAATCAAAGTCACCCTAAAACTATAAACAATTTTGAAATGTTGAGTTACTTAAATAGAATATAATAGTAGCACTTTATACCGAACAACAGCAAGCAGGTGCTGCTAAGTGTAGGTGCTGACAACCCAACTCACCATGGCATACAGATGTTTACCAGTGAACACCATTAATTCGCTTCTTGTCCTGACATGATTAAAAATAAATTTCCAGTGCAGAAATTAATTACCATAGGAAACTCCAGAGGCACAGCCCTCCCCCCAAATAATAACTGAAACCCTAAAGCAGATAATATAGATTGCCATTAATCTAACAGCTGGTTAAATGTTTAGGACAACAAATGTTGCAGGGAGATGCAGGGTAGAATGTAACCAGTGCGTATAAAATCATAAATAGCAGAAAAAAAAGAATCACAGAACCATAAAGGCAAGAGTTAAGATATATGTAGAACGTCTATTCTTTATTCTTGCAGTATTAGAACTGGGTTTTAATTGGTGTATGAAGTAAAACTAGTGTAGCACGATTTAACTATCCATTTCAGAAAATTGTCTACTTCAACTGGGTTGCAAAGAATCCTATTAAATGCCTAGTACAATTACAGTTATTTTCTCTAGTTTTCAAAATTACATTAATTTCTTTTTATAAAGTTGCATACATCCTGAAGTCCTTATAATGAATATGTATTGTTATATAATTTTCCATTATGTTATAAGTTCTACTTTATTTTATTTTGCTTTTTTGGTGATAAAAATAGGGTACTGGTAATTTAGTGTTGCTGTGGCAGGCACACCTTCAAATTTCTTGGCTTTGTATATTTAAAAGGAAATTAAGATGGTCTTCTTGCTATGAATTATATATACAGTGTAAAATGACATATTGCAGGCATTTCTCTCTACTGAGTCTTGTCTATTACAGGTATATAAAGATTACCTCCAGAAACTTGAGATTAATTTTACTGCAACAGTGACCAATATAATTTTGGATTTCACAGAATGAACTCATTCAGCCTTTGTCAAACCAAAGAACTACATTTTAATTTCAAGAAGTTTGGCTGAGAGTATATCAGTGTTGTTAATAGCAAAGTCACCTACAACGTCTGCTTGATAGTAATAGATTTTGCAATGGGAATAAAAAGAAATTAAAAGAATTTATTATCCAATGATAAATACTAGATTAATAGCCCAATTTACTACTCAAACATAAGTCTATTTTATCTTCCAGTGTGCTATCAAATTCTAATGGGTATCAATTTTGATACTGACATAAAACTAGAAAAATTGCCAGTGGTTCTCACAATAAAAAACATATTGGCGATTCTTAGAATAAGAAGTCTAGAATAATCTTCATGTGCTTAAAGCTTGGATTGCTGGTTTGGTTTTGGGGGTTTTTTTTGATGGTATGTAATTCTGTAATCATTGCAATAGTAGCATTTGTGATAAAAACTCTGCAGCTATGTTACTAGGTACACAAGCATTAATCTGTAGAGTAGCATACAAGTTGGCACCTACCAATTTTTTATTCCTACAGTTTTTGCAGCATGAAATACTTAACATTACCTTATACTTATTTTATATTTATAAATATATACATATTTTAGAGGGAGTCCCACATCAGGAAAAGCTATCGAAATAACTACAGAAGAATGTGAGAACAATGTAAGACTATTGACAACCAGCTGTTCTGGATTATGTGAATGTCTATCCTGCAAATGCTGGATATTACAGTATAAGCTACACCAGCACCTCCATCTAATCAAATTCTAAGAAGCAGAGATTGAGTTTACTCACAACCCTGAGAAAAGCAGCAGTGAGCAAAGTCAGCCAGGTCAGGAGTAGCCATCGACTAAATTCCTCCAACTCCTACCAAGCTTTGCACAGATTTTTATTGAGCTTTTTTTTCTTGCTCCAAATACAGGAGGGCATCTTGCTCTCGATCGAACTATTCTTGCCAGAAAGTAAAGGCACCTCAGTTACTCCAGGACTATGCCCACGTGGTCCACAGAGACAGTAAAAAATAAGCAGTCTTGTTAACCTCTATGCCCAAAGTCTTTGACCATCTGGGATTCAGGGACAGAAACTCATTGCAGAAAAGACACATAGTAAATTGACATCTCATAGTGCCGGTGCCCACGTGAAAAGGGAATTAACTGTTAGAAGGAACTAACTCTCTTGCCAGTATCCCACAAAGTTACAACAGTAATATGTATTATTTGTCTTTCCTGAAGTCTTCCTTAGCTAATTACTATTATTTCCAGACGTTTTAAGAAATTATCTAACTAGAAACGTAACAAAATGTTATGGGTGCTGTTAAGAGGGCAATTATTAACTGCTCAGCACTGGCCCTCAAGCCTCTGGTCTTTGTTTTTAACATCTTCCCTTCTCATTTTAAGAGTGTATGTATTAATGAGAGGAACACCTTCCCTTTTTTCATTAAAAGCAACTTCCAAGACCATTCTATTATTGCTCCTATAATACATCTTTTATACCAGCCATCATAAAAATTTCATCCTTTCCCCATTTACTACATGCTGATGTAAAGATTTACAGCAGTGATTCTAAAATAGAGATATTAGCAGAGAGCCACAGACATCATTACTGTAACTGAATGAGTCATGCTTTACATACTATTTTGGACAGGAAAAGGCTGTGTTTTTACAATTTTTTCTTACAGTGTATTTTCTTCAGAAAAGAAAGTGCCATAATCCATATTCTGGATGTTCATAAATCAAAATGTAAACACTATAAGTTTCATAAGTTCAAGCATGTTTACCTATTTGTAAATAAAGATTTCTAACAGACAGTAGAAAATAAATTGGTTTTGTTTAAAATGATCATATTTCTACTAAAATTAAAGTCCTAAAACATTCTACAGGAGAGATAAAAGCTAATGTTGGGCCACAGAAAAATATTTCAGCCATTCCAAGGTTTTTCTTTATTATGTAATATATTGTTATGGGTTTACATTTGGAATAAAA
Source organism: Actenoides lindsayi (assembly GCA_025331215.1). NCBI lineage: Eukaryota > Metazoa > Chordata > Aves > Coraciiformes > Alcedinidae > Actenoides > Actenoides lindsayi. The sequence continues at coordinate 31,124 of WTSP01009869.1, forward strand.
ACAGTTCCACAACAGATGTGGGTTGTTTTCATTTTGAAACTACTAGAAACACTTATTCTGACACTTCCAAAATATTTCTAATTTTTGTATTGTATATTATTTAAAATGAATGATCCCTTTCAAAAATTCCAATTCTTTCTTGATGAAACACTTGGTTGAAACATTTCTGACCAGGTTTAGACCTAATCTCCTACCACACCAAAGTATCTGAAATCTTCTTTCAAACAGGTTTCTAACTACCACATCAAAAAGAATTCTATAGAGGTAAGAATAATACCTAGGAGAACATTTTCTATCATTTCTCACACAATGCAACAATCTGAAAGTAGGTTACTTTTTTCTTCCAGCACTTGCACAATGACCAATTATAGGAAGCCCAAAGGAGCTACTTCTCTTCCTTTAATAACACTGAACAGCATTTTATGCCACATAAGGAGATCCACTGATAAGAGCTGGATGATTCGTAGGGGAAGGGACCACAGCAAAAATAAAAGGTAGAAGAATTTGATCCACTGGAATAACTGAAATACAGCTTTACCTGGTAGATAAGGAAAATGAATGTATTCTGGAGATCACCAGAATTACAGAGGCTGTGAGGTGCTGCTCTAAGGAGCCTTGGTTTTGGTTGTTCTCCCTGGACAAAGCTGGCATCATCTCTTTGCCACAGCACAGAACCAATCTCACCCATTGACACTGCACCTAGTAAATGGTGGAACCATATAAAGTAAAAGCTCCACCCAAACCTTCCTCTTCAGATAAACATCAGCTCAAACAAGCTGAACACACAGCTGAAAAAGACACAGCATGGCTTTAAGGGGCAAGTTTAGGAGCAAGTTTCAGAAGCTAACAGCTTGAGAGGCTTTTGCCTTAAAACAGCTTGCTAACTTGCATGATTTCAAAACACTTTTGACGTTTTCCTTCTGTTTTCATCGCAGATCACACTCCTTTTACACATCAGCTGAGCAGATTAACAACTACTAAAAACAAACAACATTCTATTGAGTGTAAGGAAAGTGAGAAGGTTTACACCAGCTACGAATCCAGTGCTTACTCTTCACAATAGCTCAATTTTCTACGCTATCATTCTCTTTCCATTTCACGTGATTTTTCATATGTTCTTCTATCATCTGTTGAACAGGAAACTTAAAATGGATCCTAAACAGCATAATTTATATTGCTGATTGTATTCTTCTTTGGCCTAAAATTATATCTGCATGGAAATGTCCTCGTTTTATTGAAGCCTTTGCTGGAGCATTCTGTGGAAGAGAAAGAAACTCACGAGTATTCAAAACTCCAGTGATGTTGCACATTAAAAAATTATATGTGCTGATCAATAAAGTGTGAAAGGGCTGATGAAACAGACTGCATTTTTCTGGGACAGTAATTTTGCACCATGAATTATTTATAAGGACTATGAAGCAGAAGGGGAAAAAAAGTAAAAAGCACACAGCTTACCTTATCACTCATAATCTTGCGAACAGCCACCACGAAACTATAATCATTTGCTACATGCTGGGACATCAAAGAACAATGTAATATTGTGGCATGTAAAAATGTATTATAATATATTAAAGAAATTAGTCTCTGGTGAGTTGCTAAGTATCTGCTTCTTTCCTAAGAGAGTGTGGCCATTTTTGCTGACAGAATGTGAGTTTCTTCGGAGCTGCCTTGCCAAAGCATCAAGGATAAAGTTTAAAGCAAAACGTAAAAGATGCAAATGATTTCAGACTTGTGGTAGGTAAAGGAAGGTGAGCTAGAAAATTTCTTCCCAGAAGCTGGGAAGCAAATGGCTATGGCTTTTAGGCTTATTACTTATATATGATGGAAACAGTTACAGAGAACCAAATTAAAATAGTCTATTAGTATTTCAACTTGGCTTACATTTTTAATAATAATTTACTTATCTATTTCATACAGTAAGAAGGAACACTGGACACAATACATAGATTGCACAATGTTAATTTCTAATTAGTAGTAAAAACTACAATCAGCCAAATCCTAAAGATATATCTGAAGCACTTGGGTTGATATAATTTTTGTATCTAGCCTTTAGGGTTCTTTTCTCCCACAGTTCTCAAGTCAGAGCTTCCTAGATGTTTCTTCTTCTTGACTTCAAGCTAAAGGGACTGCTGGGTATCCTAAATATAAACCTAACCAGTATATATAAATAATTATTTACATACCAAGAAACAAATGGCTAGATGAACACAAAAATCTGATCATGCTACTGTGTTGGCTCTGCAGCTGGGCTCACTAAAGTCAATAAATGAATCTGACTATAAAGACAAATACAAGTTTTAAGTTGTTTGACTGAAAAACTGGATAGACTGAAATAAATGTATTTCACTTTCCTCACTTTGCAGCATCACAAAACAAGGTCCAAAACTATCGCGTGTCTTTGGTTCAAAACAGATGAAAGGAAAAAAGGAAAAACATTAGGCATAAGTCCATCCTGGATTAAGGAAAGAACAGTTACAACTCAGTCAACTGGAGAAGAACCGACCTTGGCCCCAGACTGAACAGTCCAGTGGAAAAACATCATATATGGGTTTTTTTTAAGAACAAGCTTAAGATCCTCTGGCACACACAAGACATTTCACCTCTCTGCATCTCATTTTAAAAATTGGGTTGATCTAGTGAAACTATATTTAAAATACTACGATAAAAAGCTGCCCAAACACCTGAGGCTCTCCCTTTTGTACCACAGGAGACATTGTAGAAGTCATACCTCACCCTATTTCCAGATGCTGAATGACAGGTATTGCAACCACAGCTTTTACAGATGTCCATATCTTGCAAGGATACCCAATTTAGAGACACTTGGGCTTCAAATAGGAGTGTGAGCCTATGGCAGAAATATACAGAGAAGAAAATGTAGCACTTGTTTTATCCTCTGTCATTTTGTCTCCTGCTTCATAATGCTGCCAGTGAATTGCTTGTAATCAGAAGAGACTAATTAAGATCGCCTTGGAAGCACTAAGTGCAAGTAGTGTCCTACCTTGCTAAGCTGTGAAGACAAGGCAAAGCTGCCTACTTGATTCTTTTGGCCTAATGGCAGGGTTTATTTTCTAAATATCTTTAGGAACTTGTTTTTCTTATAATCAGTTTTCACAACGACCTTTTATTTTTCTGGATGTTCAAATTTTCACTGCAGTCATCTCTCTATTGGCAAGTGCATAGTTTTTAAACACACCTCTATGGAAATACAGCACTCAAAAGCTGATTATAGCAATTGCTACAGAAAACTCTTCTCCAACATATTCTGCAAGCTCATCAATCAAATCTGAGACTAGAGTAATATCACACTTAACCTTTCCTTTTCATTTTTTGACATTCAGGCAATGTTGTTTGTGGGAGAACTCCTGGTGTCATTTCAAAAGGGGCTGTCAGCCTGGGAACCAGGCAGATTTCTGCCAAAACCTACATGCTGATGCTGCCTTCTTTCTTCACGATCCCTCCTGAAAAGTTGCTAAGAGTTGCTAATGAAGTTGCTAAAGGTTCTTATTCTGCATTGATATGCATGACAACAAAATTGGTCTCATGACAACTCAATGTCACAGCACACGAACACGCCATAAATATTTCCAGTACACTGAATCAGAAAGAAAGATCTCATGAGAAATACCTTTCCAAAGACAAGAGGAAGTAATTCTGAAGTAATCCCTATTTACGTTGCAAAAGTAAGTACAATATTCTAAAATGCCACTGAAAAATGTGGCTACATCCAGGAAAAACATGGGCTCACACATCTTCAGCTGCAAAATGATCCTTATCATCTGCTAATATTCTGACAAGCTACATAACAAAAGCCAAACCGTTCATTCAGTTACGGGAGAAAGCCAGTGCCTTTTAGCTGGACTAAGTCAAATCTGTGAGAAAAAGCTTTACATGCTGCTTCAAAGATTTTTAGTAAATACATCCGCCAATTATTTCATTAAAATTTAAAAATTCTCTATTATTTTCTTGCCTGCTACTGGGTTATCTCCTTTGTTTGTTTCAGTGGTTTTGCACTTTAATTCTAAAGAGATGTCTAATATTCATAAAAGCATTTGTGGAAAGTGTCCCTACACCCTTTAAAACCTAAATTACAGTACTCTTATTCCTCCTGAGAAGTCACAGGCAATGAGAAGGCAGAACTACAAATATATGTTTTTAATCAATGCTGTACCATTTGCTTTTCCTTCCCAATCAATTGAACTTTGTTAGTGTTATGCCCTGCTTGGTGTTTTTATTTCTGTCCTGTATTTTTCACCAAGGACTGTGAACCAGTTATTTCTAAAAAACGAACAACGCTTCCCACTGGGTACTGAAAAAAAATGCACAGAGACATATTTTAATCGCCTATGAATATTCAAAACCTCATTATTGTTACTAGTTTATAATTATCGTTTTCCCCTGACAAAAACATGCAGCACACAATAAAAAAGGCAATCCATTAAAAGCGTTGACATCTATGTTCAAGAGTTTTCCAGGGTTGGTTTTTTTTTATTAACTAGTAGGCTCTTTATCGTGGCTATTAAAATAATTTCAGGAAGGCACTTTGTTCCAAATTTAGCACGGTCTATTCCTCCTGTAAAAAGAGTTACTGTCTGTACAGTCATTAACTGTATTGTCTTGCATAGCATCCCTTACAGATTATGCAATACCATAAAAACATGTGCAGTTGTAGGAAAGTCCACTGCAAGGCACAGTTTTTCCCCTGAAGACAAGGTCTACCCCATTAGAGGTCCTTCTGCCACCAGAGTTCAGATTATGCAGATCTGTCTGGAAGTCTGAAATTATACAGTAAGAGAGAAAAATAATTTACAAATGAGGTCTCCCTGTTCATCTGAGATGTGGAGGATGTGACTGTCAAAACTGCTCTAAACCCTGAGCTTTAACCTAGGCTTTAACACATGGGCTTTGATTGTTCAAGTGGCCAACGCGTTGGTCAAAGCCACGATGGCCACTTCTATCCAGAGCAGTTCATTCCTCCAGCCTTTACTCAGACACACTGCAGTTCACCAGCAGGAGTGAAGGAAACAGCTGATCATCTGTGGTGACCTTGGAAAACAAGGATCAAGTCTCATATTCCAGAGGTTCCTCCAGGATACATTGGGTGTCTTGCGTATTGCACTGCAGCACGGCTAGCCAAGAAGCTTTTGTCGTCTGTGCTTATTTGGTTTTATTTACTCACATCAGGCAGCTGAAAGTTGAGCTGCTGAAATCGTGGAGCAATACGGGTATTTAAGAAAATTTGGGAAACCAATCAATGTTGCAGCCAGTTCCCTGTGGTTGCTTCCAAACCCATGGAAGTTGCAAATACCCTGCTGCAAGTGAAAACAAACCTTTAAAGCTTCAGCAGTTTGCTCTTTAAAGCAATTTGCTCTCCTAGGATAGCTGTCCTAAGGAAAAGAGACAGGACTTCTCAGCACTGTGCAGGCTGCAATGGGAGCTGCAGGTACATACCACATTTCTAAGGTAAAGATATGCAGCTTTATTACTGTTCAGGGCACTGAGCAGAGATTTCAGCAAATCCTTGTAATGGTTTTACCCTACTGTTCAGGAAATAGGATTTCTAGAAAGGGTTTATCAGGTTTCTTATGCACAGGCACATTTTCTAGTTATCATCTCCAGAAAAATGTATCATAGGCCAGTTACCTGAACCCTTTGAGCAGATAGTTCATCTCAGAACACTCCTGTAAAGGATGAGCAGCAATAGCCCTACGTTATCATCAAATCCATCCTATGCTCTCTTTACACTTTACCTTGACAAAGTCTTATCTATGCTATAAGCCAAGAATGCATTCACTCTGTCTTTTGTGGACTCTGTTTGTGGTGTCTGTACAAACAGATTGCTTGGCACCACCTAAAGAGGGAAGGAACAAAAGGCATAGAAGAGTAAAGCAAAAAAAACCAAACCCAAACAAAGCAGAACAAATTTAACAAAGCCAAATGCAGAGAAGGATGCATTTCTGTGTGGAGAGGACTAATGGCATTTCTGAGACTGAGTTTGGTCATAACAAGGATTTGATTGACACAGCCATTGATATGCGACCCATTTGCTTCTGAATAATTGTCAGGTGCAGCCCTACACAAATACAAAGACATCGCTTTCAGCTGCTTCTCAAAAGCTATTCCTTCTCCAAAGAAATGAACAGAGGGCACAAACACATCAGCCACAGCACAAAGAGCAGTCATCAAAGCACCTGCAAGGACGACACTTTCTCAGTGGTCTCAAAGTTGTTGACTAACACTGTGCCCAGTAGGCCAAATGTATGTAAGTTAATTAAAACCTGGAACTACAATATAGGGGACTCACCGCTGCTGAAAATCCAAAAAGGAAGCAACAGGTTTGTTGCAGTAGATGTTCAGTACATCCTGCAGTGCAGCACGTTCTGGATTTATATTTTCAGGACACAGGATTATTACAAAGCCTGTATTTGCCAATGAGTGCAATGGTGTTATCATCCAGGTACTCGTTAATGACAATCACTGAATACAGACATTAATCATGCAAAAATAACCCTATACTCTCCATAACATAGAAACACGAACTCTGGGGACTGCTTATCCACCACTGCCACATATTCTATACTAGCTCTTCTACATCTCTGCAGGGACAACAGCCATGAATTCACCACAGTAACTCCTGTAAATGCTACCTCAGACCCTACCTTCCTTTTCCAAAAGTGCCACCTCTGTCATCCAGGACTGAGATAGCAGTGTTTTCAGCCAGAGAAATTCTTTCAGCCAGGAGAAGGTAGAGTTCTGGGAAAGCTTGATCATTTTCTGAGAAGTGAACCTTTACATGGTGTCCTATGTTTTAGAAGACAGACAGATTCCTACATGTCCTCAGTTTTGAAGAGTATATTGATAATCTTGTTACCATGAATGCCTCTGCTGAAAAGCAATATGTTTTTCTCCAAAACTGATATATTCTTCTGCATTAGTATGTGATGAGGTAAAAATCTTGATGCCTCCACCCTTTTGACCATATCAGCTCTAGCCTTATTCTTAGATAACTGTTTATAGAGATCTTTCTCTTTGAAAGAACATTCAGAGAAAAGCATGGTTTGTTTATATTTTCCAGCAGGAAACCTTTGTTAAAAGAAAAACAAAAAGGGGTGGGGGGGGAGGGGGGAATGTGGAAATATTTTACTTTACATATAAACCAATCCAGATGCCTTTACTGAAAACTATAAATAGTGAAAAAACAAACTCTCCACTGAAAATGTCTTGCATTAGCCTTTCGATTGGTTAACTTGTCAGAAAGAACTTTTCAGTTTAGGTTTTCAGAGAAGCTGAAGTCAGTAATTTGATTTACTCCAGCCTAGCAACAGCCCAGTACCCAGGGCAAGGAAGGAACTGAAAGCATATTTTGCCCAATGAAAAGCAAGGACATACCAAGATAATTTTTGAACAGAAATCTACAACTTTTCCTGAAGTTCTCATTGGAAATGACATCTTTGGTTATGTAGTGGGTGCATCCATATGCACATATATAAAGAAAGACAAGATGACTGTTAGAGAAGCTGTTGGAGGGAGATTGAATCAGTTTTTATATAGGGACTGAGTGGAGAAGCAACTGGTTGCCCATTTGGACAGGGAGTTCCAGTTCTCAACTGGGAGGTACAGATCAATGGCTCTTCTGGTAGCTGGATTTTCCAAAGAGCTAAGTACACTCATCCTTCTGCATTCTAAAATACAAACACCTCTCTTGATGCTAAATATGGTAAGGGTTAAAGAAAAAAAAAGCAAAACCAAAACCAAAACACCACCTAAAAAACAAACAACAAAATAAAACCAAACAAAATCAACAAACTACCCAAGAACAAAACAACAGAAAAAAAAAAAAACAAAACACACCAAAGAAACCCAAACCAAAACAAAAAATTGACTTGGTGAAAAAAAACCAACCAACAAACCCCCCCAATTCAATAATGCATCTTTTGTTTAGGAGAGACATGTCTGTCTTTTCTCCTAACACCTCCACTTCCTATATGCTGCTACAAAAGTGCATACCTTGGGAGTGAATTGTTAGGCAATATTACAAAAGATCTCCATGGTTTCTGTAAGAGGATGTTCTGAATATGTATGGATGGAACAAACAACTCTTTAGGGAGAGGAAGAGTCAAAACAAGTGCAACTCCCTAATGCTGTACTTTCAAAGGCTGTCATTTCCCACATCTTCTTATCTGAAATACTTGAAGAGTTTAGAATAATAAGCAGCTCTGCTATGATACAACTGTGCAGCAACTGCTGGGAAACACAGGTTTCAATAGGAGCCACTGACTTGAAGCTGGGGCCGTGAAAAGCTGCCTTTTTCACCTCATGGTATATTTGCCTCCTAAGGCTGGGCAGTTTGATGTGTCCTCCCTTCAGAACCATGCTGTTCAGGTGAACACGTGAATAAGGAATAGGCAGAATAAGTCAACCCTGAACTACAGTGTCAGCAGAAGACTGCAGCAGAAACCACTGATAGTCAGAAAGCCTCTCTACCTTACCTTTTTCTCTGTGCAAATAATACAAGGAAAGACAATGACTCTCATCTAATGTAACTGGAACATACTGCTTTAATAAAAAAGAGAGTTAAAACTCCTTCAACTCGGATGTGTACATGTGGTAACAACACTTCTCTGGCTGCAGAGCTCACCCCTCCTGAGCTGGATTGGAATCCTGCAGCCAAACATCAGAGCAGCGCGTCAGGTGCCAGAAGAGATGGACTCGATGACTAAGGAATGTCTAAAATAATACGAAAACAAAATAAATCTAAAAGAGCCTTTGGCACAAGAGCAGGTAAAATAGTCCATCAGCTATTAAAGTAGTCCAGAAGCTGTGTTATTCTTGAACTGCTCCAGAGCTGTGAAGCCATGGTAATGCCATATCTCAGTCCTGGCACTGCTGTTATACATGTATATGTGCACATATGTATGCATACATATATACACATTTCCTGCTCTGAGACATCCAGCCTGATGGGAATATTTGAGGGCAGTTTCTCTTGACATCTGGGGAAATACTGCTTGTGGTTCTTTTTTCTCTAACAAATATTAGTTCTGTAATAAAGATGTTATAATCCAGTAATGGGCCAAAGTTTAAATGTAATTTTTTTTTTCTGTGACACTTGAGTAATTGCTAGGGGCTTCAAAATAAGAATACCAGTGAAGAGGGGAGATTCCAGGTAATTCCCAGTAGCTCCCAAACTTATAGCTGAAGCAAATCACTGTTTCTGTTTGAACACTTCCAGTATATCAGAGATAAAACTGGAATAAAAGACTAGATATCCTTAGTGCTGAGCTATAAGAAAAAATACTTGAGCAACCCAACAAATCAATGCTTTCTTAAAAATGCTTTGTTTTCCAATTTTATTTTCAATGAGTGTGATATTTATCAAATGCCTTGTTATGTTAGCAATTTTCTATGATTTCCCTTAAATACATCAAAATACTGTACCTTTGTATGACCTATGCAGGCTTGCTTACATGTACTGTAGCAACACAAGGTGAAAACTAATTGCAGCATAATGTACAATACAACTTAAGGTGCATCAAAGCCTGTAACGTTAAAATAAAACACTATTGGGGGCAGACCATGGCAATCACTCAATAAAAGAAGTTAGTTCTACACCATAAGAAACAGAAGGAACTGTGAACAATATTCCACTGCAGAACCTGGAATTTCAGCTGGAAAATGTAAGATAGGAGTAATGAATGGAAACGGTATTTCAATCCCACTGAAAATTAGCTGTTCCAAAATGAAATTAAGTTCACAATTTGGAAATGCTAGACATGGCTAAAGTAATTATTTCTAGGATCCAAATTAGGATGCACAAGTTCAAGCAGTTTTCTCTGTAGTCTGGGTTTAGACATAAATCAGACTGTGGTCATTATTTCCAGTCCAATAAGGTGGATCAAATCATGCCAGAATAATAAACCATCTAATGAAAAAGGATGCAGAGTCAGACAATGATCCATATTTAGCACTGAGAAACTAGCTGATGATACCAGTGAAGCATGAATTAACACCTGAGGCATTTTATTTAACCGAAAATTGAAAATTACAATCTTTGTATTGTTAAAAACAGATGGTAGAGCAAGTGAAAACAGAAACACAAAGAGGCAGATGTGGCAAAAGGAATAAGAAAGCCCGTGTGTTTTAGGCAGAACTAAAATACTTATTTATTATGTCACTTCAGCTGAGTTATACTGAAGAAGAGTAAGGCAAACTGTCTCATATTTCCCAAAGGAAAACAAAGAAGGAAACTCAGAGAGTAGTTTTGCCTAAAAAGATTTCTGGGTGGTAGCAATCGCAGTAGAGGAAGAAGGACAGCCAAGCTCCCCTTCTCATCTCAGAAACGTTCCAGAGCAATTCTGAAATTATGATGTATGAGAGAGTCTAAAAAACAAGAGGCAGAATGTTTAATAGGTTACTTATCACACCTTGAAAAGAATTCACTTTTCTTTTTAAACACGGGTATTTTATCTATGTACAATTTTTGTGCATCTCAGCATCTCTGTTTAAAGAGGTTCCTGCTAATATTTATCCATCAGCCAGCACAACACCTGCCTGCTCCATGAGCCATTTCTGCATTGGTACAAATATAGTGACACTCACAGTGACAATTACATTCTCTGTTATTTTGCTGCTAACTTTCTCTTTTATAAAGCAATAAAAGTCATTAAGTGCTCCTTGAGCAATCAGTTGATTCATTAACTGGTAATAAATGCCTTTTAAATACAAATTAACTTCCACTCTAAAACACATATTTAAAATACTACCAATATTTTACATTTACTGATGTACATGACTTGTATTTCTCCGCTCTACGTAAGGCTAGCTTTAAAAGAAAAGCGTGCCACAGAAAACAGAGTGAGGGGTTGTCCACAGTGTCTTCAATATTGGTCTCAGAGTAAATAAAAATGGCCCCAGCCCCCTCCCTACGTGAATAAAACAAGAGGATGTTATAAGCAAATCCCTCCATACAGTGAAAGCTAGAGCATAACCAAATTTCCATGTTTTCTGCGAGTCATGTTGCATGAACTACTGCTTCTGTGAATGTCAGTTTTGGGAGCTGCTACCACCTGCCCTGGGGACAGGATCCTTTTCTTTAAAACCTGAAGGTCTGAGTGTCAGGAATCTACAAAGAGAGAATGGCTCCCAGCCAACACACAAACTGGGCAGCAGGACTCATGGCAGTGGGCTTCATACAGGGTTTGGGGAGTTTTCCCCTCCTATGAGCACTATGCAGAGGACTTCAGCTGTGTACAAGATGTATCACCTCCTTCCCTAAGAAAGGATTCTTTCCCCACGAGACTTTTTATAAACCAGCCTTAACTCATATAAGAATCTGTCACGTGAGAGATTCTGGCCAGAAAAGCTAAATGCAATAGGGAGGTGCAGTATGCAGGGTGGATATAAAGTGTACCTTAATACACTATGTGGATTTAACCTGATGCATTTCTTGACATTGCCAAGATATTGGTCATCTAATACAGTTTAAAACAACCCCCAAAAAATAAATCCCACAAAACCAAGCCAAAATGTCCAACCAGTCTCAGTATGACAAGTAAGAAAGAGAAGATCCTAAGTGCACTCACACCAGCTTAGATGTGTCATTTGTCCCTTTCTCTACAGCTCCCAGCTATAAGACCAAGATTCTGTTAAAACTGATCCCAGTACTGACAGGCTAAATTCTAGAGTAATGTGCTATCTTAATTTTCTTTGTGACACAGATTTTATCACCATTCTCTTGTTTTATTTTAGCTTTTGCCTAAAGCAGAGCCAAAATCTCTAGATCTTTCATAAGATTTTTCACCTTCTTGGAATGGAAATCTATGAAAAGATCAGACCTAAGGGACTCTTGTTCATTAATTTCTGTAAGGCCCTGCCCATGGAGCTAATAGAAAACAAGGCCAATGAACCATAAACAAGCATAATGCGGCTCAACTGTGTCCCACCACAAAGGTTTCACACATTTCCTGGCCTGAAATAAGCAGCTATCAAAGGTTAATCAATTAGTGGAACCATTCTAAAATCTTAGAAAGACTTGAATTAGAACTGTTGAAATGAGTCATATAGGATTTCTATGAATAATTTCTTCCCTGCTACTGATCTCATAAATTTTTTGACAATAATGCTTTCATGCTACTTTGCTGCTGCTTAGGTTTTCAAATAGTACATGCTGGGTAAATTATTTACATTTTTTCAGCAGCTAGTGAATAATTTTGTGTTGAATAACCGTTTGCATGATTTGGCCTATTCTGGTTTGAATGAAAGTTCTCCGTGGTCTGTGCCTGCAGATGACCTCTTCAGCCAGTTCAGAGGGACTCAGTGGGAGATTAACACCATCCTCAAAGACCAGATTACTGACTGGTTTGCCCTAACGTTGTAAAAACCCAACCAAACCATTAATGGAAAAAAAAACAAAAACCCCCAAAACAACAAAAAAACAAAAACAACAAAAAAACAACGCCGGAAAAAAAACCCAAAACCCAAACCAAAAAAAGCCATCTGATTTTTCACTCCCTGAACAAAATGTTGGCTTCACCAGCAGCACTGTTGAATCATTTCCTGACTTTAAAGGTAAAAGCAGACACTGGGGGAGCAGGACACTTGAATTTTTCTTTTGTTACTATGAAAAAAAAAAAAGAAACCAAAAAACCTAAAAATCATCTATAAAAGAACTCCGCAGCCCACTGCTGAATATGGACATTTTGTGCCTATGAATATAAAGGAAATAATTTATTCAGTATAAAAATGGAAAAAAAGTCACAGGAATTCCTAATAAATTTGTTGTTACCTCCCAGCAGCTCAGAAGCAGATACATAACACTGATGCAGATAAATGCTGGCAGATTCCCAGTTCATAAATTACCCGAATTAGTCTGGACAGTTTTAACATATCTGAAGCATTTTGAATTTACCCTGGAAGTTACACTTCCAGATTAGTGTGTTTATTAGGCATAGCTAACATGTTTCGATGAGTCAAATACTACAGTACAGTACTTGAAGGTGAACTTGAAAAAAAACCAACAAAACAAAATGCCCAAACACAATAAAAGGACTATTCATTTAGAACGTCACAAAGTGGATTTTGTATTCACTGTTAGCACAACATCCCTTCTTTAAGTTAGTCTAATGCTTATCAATAAATAAAATTAGGTATGTTAAATCAGCTTTAGAATATGGAGGCCGACTGTGTCCCCTGGATATCTGTCTTATAAAATAAGGCTAATACCACTGACAGCAGCAGATGGAAGCAGCAGCAGCAGCTTTTTGAACTTGATGCTTTTATTTGTCTGGTTTTTTCTTTCCAGCTGTTCTGTATCTACCACGTGGCATCACACACAGACCTGTCTTTCCTCACGCATGTTATAAAGAAAGAAACATCAATCCACAGCTACCCAACCCTTAACTAACAGTGACTTCACTACTTTAAAAAAAAAATCCAAAAACATTTAAAAAGGTTATAAAACTGAAGCTGTGTCCTCCCATTATCAATGGGAGTTCAGGGCTCCTGTGGCTCCTTTCCCATTTTGGCCCCTTACACTGTGAAAGGAATACGTAAGATGAAACACCAGAGGATTCTCTAGGTCTACACAGGAGGAAAACTAGGATTGGAAGCTGCAGGGGAATAAGAAGAGGGTATAAATATCTGTAGATTTGAGAATATCATTAACTTCACAAGGTTTTCAGATTTCCTAAACTATCAGTATTATCTTCACTGTTATTATTTCACTTGTTACTCCAGCAGCTGACATGGGATAGATACCATGACCTTCAGAGACTTTCCAGCCCATTCCCACCTGAGTTCCCCCCCCAAATTAAGACAATTTTGAGGATAGTGAAAATAGATGAGAATATGGCCACTTTCTACTTCCTAGGCCTTCAAGTGTTAAGGTATAACAAAAATAAATTGCAGCTGACAATCAGCTAAATTATGGAAACATGACATTGTATTTATTACTCTAATTATGAAAACATGAAGTTGCATTTATTACTCTAATTATGCTGCTTTCCTGACTTAAGTGGCCATTAGAATTAAACACCATTTTCATACTCATGGGAGAAACCTGCTGATATTAGTGAGACAACAAGTGGATGATCACGTATAATGGGTTAAATTATCATCCTTAACTCTGCATTAGCTTTGTTCTTCGTGCTGATCCCACTGTTCTAGATATTTCTGTATGCACGTTTACCTATAGCAAGAGTGCAGATTGTAACTGTTTTGCCATTGTCAGTTTAATACATACTGAATTGTTCAGCTCAGCTTCTTACATCATCTGCATTTTCCTCCATTGCAATTCTTTTACTAACATCACATACTCTTGTTTCCAGTCCGGAGATCAAAGATATTATATTCCAATCTGGACAAATTATCCAAAACAAAATAACCCACAAAGGAGAAGCAGACTCCAAGAGCTTCAAATGCTGTTTGCAGTGAGGCTTACACGTATCAGCACATTATTTTGTTAAGCTTTTCTGGAGTAAATTTCTTTGCAAAAGCTAATTATTGTGTTTTCCATTATTCATATGAAACAACCGACTTTATTTGCCAGGACAAATTAACGTCGATTTCTGCTGCAGGACTAAAGAGGGAGCTATTGACTAAGAATGGCTTGAATATGTCAGTGAGGATAAAGATATTCTCAGGAACCTTTCTTAGCCGTTAACACAGCCTGTGATATTATTGATACACAATGAAACACTTAATGATCCTGTGGTTCTATTAGGTCTAGGACTGGCATTCATTAAGTCGGCTGCCTTACCTTATTTGTAAAGATTGCTGGTAAATCCATGTTCAAACAGGTGAAAATATAATTCTATGATTGGTTTAAGCTATTCAGTCCTGCTCCACACAGAGTGGTTAATGTAATTTGTGCAAATCCTTAAATAAAATAAAAAGTGCTTCCTAAACTTTCAGGTATATTTAAAACACACACTGTGAGAAGACAATACACTCTCTTAGCACTCACTAAGCAACAACAAATCCTACAACAGTTGTTTGTGGCACTTCAGACTTGTACAGGTTGTGATATGCAGCGTGGGAAGATCTGGTTGTTGCTGTTTTAGTGATTCATCAGTATCTGTAGCATCTGTGAAGTGTTTTCATTATGGCTCATCATCAGGTGAGGGTTATTTGAGAGAGAATTTTACATGCTGCAGGTGGTGAGATGGAGTAACAGTGAACAGCAAGCAGCTACAGAACTGCTGGTGTCACTGCAGAGGCTTCTACCAAAGACAGTTTTCCCTTCTCTTCTCCCAAATTCCATATTCCAGGCAAAATGGTAACTCATTTCATTTGCCAGTTTAACAGTGATCTTCTTAAGAGGATTGCTGTCATACCTTATCGTTGACATCCACAACACTTAGCAGACATTTTCTCTGCTAGGATTTCTTTCAACTGCTCCTATGAAATCTTTCTCCTAAGCTGTAGTGTTCGTTCCTTCCCTCATTACAGAAATATGTTGTAAAACAAGTAAAGACCGTGCATACATTATGTGCAAGCACCAGGTATAGTTTGGATCAATACCTTCATAGCTGAAAGCAACCACGTTTGGACTCTTTGGTTAAGAGAAATGATTGCACATGTCATCCAACTCACTGGTCTCTGTTGTAACATTTTCCCTTAATGTGGATTCCTCCTGCTGAACACCTGAGATTAAGCGTGTCCCTTTTCTCTGCCACAAACCTCCATTAGAGATTCAGGCTTGCTGCATGCGTGGTCCATTAGCAGCATGTTCTCAGAAAGGAGGAGAGAGTGGAGACAGAGGGTGAGCTGACTAGTAGTAATTGGTTGTGGCAGCAAAGGACAAGTGTGGGACTGAGCCAGGAGCATTCTTCACTGCTACTGGGAATGGTGTGGGAAAACATAGCTGGGTACCACCACCCCTGGGAGATAAAGCAAGAGCAGAGGAAGAAAGCTAGCCAATCTTTTAAACAGCTAGTTCAAGATCAGTGTCATGTTTTTAATAATTTGCTTAAGCAATCATTTGAAGGCAGAGTACGCAGGGAATGCAGGTGTTTCATGGTGTCCTGGTTTGAGCTAGAAGAGAAATAATTCTGTTCAGTGGTCTTACTTTTCAGCTCAGTCTCTTCTATGCAACCACACTTTCTGAAGTTAACGGCAGATTTCTCAGACAGCATCTGCTTCTGGCAGTGATAACATTCCATGTTAAGATTTACTACCAAGAATTGATGTGTGCACAAAGGCTTTTGCTTATACTTGCTCCTGTGCAGACCAAGGTCCCTACTCAATCTTGAGTACCACTTTGGGTTGCAGTAAGAGGTGGCACCTGCAGGGAGGACTAGACAGGACAGGTGACCCTGAAATGACCAGTGAGGGTTTCCATCCCATATACGTCATATTCAGATAAAGCTGAGCGATCACAAGGGGCAAGCCTGTTCTTCAGTGGCTGGCATCTGAGGAAAACACTGTCCCTTCTGCCTTCAACCCTGATCCATGTGTTCCTGAATCCATTTCCAGAAACCAGATTCAGGAGCTGGGTTCGATCTGCTACCAAGTCCAATCTGGACTTCCCCAGTGCCTGCTCCACAGTATCAGTGGTGATGGCGATGTCATTACCATCGTGGGGGTTGAGTTCAATATTGTATTTGTATATATTTCATTTTGATATAATTATTTTCATTAAAGATGTTTTAGTTTTGTTTTAAAATCCATAAGCCTCTCATTCTTTTTCTCTTCCCCTTTGGACAGGGAGAGGGGTTAATACAAAGCGTATGTCATTTGTCTACTGGATGGCCCAGCCCTACTCCTTGACATATGGAACCATCCTTTTACAATGGTTAATGACAAAGCATTTCCTATTGTTTATAGAAATGTAGGTGAAAACTGGAAAATCTGAGTGAGGTTTCCCCCAGGCCCCCCAAAAGAGTTTATCTGTAGCTGGGTGGGGCTTTGAATTTTAATAACAATTTTGGAAGCAAATTCATTTCTGTTCACAATGATTCCGTGGAAGTTTTTACCTGCACATCATATCAAATTTGCAAATGCCACATTTATCACAGGACAAGAAGAGCTAATTCATGGCTACGTATGGAATCAGTACAACCACCCTTTCCTGGAAACACACTGTCTTGTTTAACATGGAAAACTCCAGCAGTATTGTCTGACCACCAGATGGAGTTCATATAGCTCCACAGACACCCTGACACTGCTGAGGGTGATTTGGGAAAGCTAATTAAAGCTAAAAACTCATTTAAAAAAAAAAAAAAGTTAAAAAACAATAAATCAACAAGTGAGGAGGTCCTCCCTCCTTATATCAGGAAATTACATTTCAAAAGGGGAGGGGGGGAAATTAAAAAAATAGGAAAGTCAGATAAAACAATTACATTTTCAATTCTGAAGCTGTGATTATGAAGGTCCCCAATTCTGAAGCTGTGTTTATGAAGGTCCCTAATGACTTATGGGAACATTTCTTTGCATATAAAAAAAAAGAAAGATGTATTTATCTGAAATTTGTCTCAAGTGTACATTGTGGTCTGATTCCATCTGCTGCATATCATTCCATGCTTTATATGCTGGTATAAACACGCTTGTTTCAACAGAACTTGCATTTTCCTTTTCTGAGCTTCTGGATTTTTCCTTGGGGGTTGGCTCGGGACAGCCTTTAATGTGCTTTATTTATGTAGGAGTCCCAGTGGACTCAGAGGCGTACTCTTTGAACACGGAGTTCATGTATTTCACATGACTGTCGACCAGACACTGGAGGGTGGAAGCAGGGGACATGAAAAAACAGATAGCTGTGTGGGGAACATTGGGTAGGAGTTAATTCCTACTTCTCCTACAGCAAGAGCAAAATCTATCATCTTGCAGTGGGTGCGGGATTGGTGTGTTACCATATCTTTAAGAGCAAGGACACAGAAGAATATAGGAAGAGAGTTCTGTTAGAAAATTGTGCCTTAAAGAGTAAGTAACCCAGATGATCCAAACTGAAAACCAATTAAAATCTTCATACCACAGTACACTATCATGCATTATGTATGTGCCGTACGTTTAGCTGAAAAGCTATTTCAGAAATGTTTTTAAAAGTTTAAGTATCACCAGTATGAACAACTCCATACACACAGCTTTATGGGTGTATTAATAAAAGATAATTCCTTTATACACAGAAAGATCAAGCTTTCTGAAAATTTATATTAAAGAAACGAGAATTAAGAGATGGGAATTTCCTGGAGTATCTCAAGGGGAGAAGTTTTCTGATTTAATATCTCTTCTCTCTCCTTTCCTGCCCCCCAGGTTTCATGTCTGGTTTTGAACTCCCTCTCCAAGTGTTAATGATCTTTAGGATACCAAATAAATACTCACTAACACCTAAACCAACAATAAGAAAAGAATTTAATTCTCTAACACTTTTTGTAGCTTGTAATTCAGTGTTAGAGTGGAAAATAATTATGAAAAAAAAAAAAGAAATAACTCATTTGTTATACTGAGAAGATAGATGCATTTCTACAGTCACAAAAGGTAGAACAGAAGGAGTACTATGATTCAAGATGGAATTTAAGATGTTATCTACCAGTTCTCTATTCCCCCAAACCCTAATCCTAAGCAAAGACAATTAACAATATTTTTTCTATAAGTAGACTCATGATTTTTAAGTATAGGTTCACATGACAGTTTATTTTAAATCCAATGATTACACTTTTCAACTGTTATCTATTTCCATAATCACTTTCATTTAGAATCAAAGAAAAACCTCTGATAAATTTATGAATGTTCATTTATTCTGTTTTACCTGTTTCATGGCATGCATCTGTAGGAATGTTTTCCTTTATCATTACAGTTTTAGCTCTGGGATTTTCCTGTTTGATTTGAAATTGCAATCATTTTACAGATCACCTCTGATACCTGGTCAACTCTGAGCTCTGCAAACATCGACACAGAGTTATTTCTCAACAGAAGTGGTGGTGGAGAGCATGAAATCCTCATGAAGCCATTTACAAGCCTTCACAAGAAAATGTTACTGTATCCTAAGTTTAACATATTCTACCATAAAGAAAAATGTGGTTTGTTTGTTTTTTTAATTAAAAACAAAACAAACAACCCTATAGCACAATTCCTATCCTTGCTCTTGGCCCTACAGCACTGCAGAGTCAACGTGGTGCAGAATAACCCATGGCCTCAGTGAATGCCTCTTATGGACTCATGACCCAGAGGGTTCCTTTGTGGTTTTTCCCTTTCTCCCTTCTAGCCACGTAAGTCACAAAACATTCGACCTGGCATAGAACTCCCAATCACAACACTGTCAGTGCTCAGAGTTGGAGGCTGTACAATTTCAAATTTTCTACTTGACAGGGAAAGAAGGAAAAAGTGTAAGCCTTGAAAAATAAGATATTAGAGCTGGCTGAAGCTTTCCAGAGATTTGAAATAGCAGAGATGACTGAGTCAGTGGGTGAACTGTCAGTATTTTGAGTGCCACTCCAAACTCAGAAGAGACATCCATAATATGTCAGAATATAACTTATCTTGAGCTACACATACATCCTGTAATGTTCTTACATGCCTGTATTAAACATTGGTACATACTTCTCAGTTTACTGAAAATATAGGTTTCCTTAGTCCCAAACCTATGTTCTTAATAGAAATCTTTAAGAGGAGGTTTTGGTAATGATTTTTTTAACAAATATCAGTTTCGGTCCTAAATGGCTCATGGCTTTCTAATAGTAGCCTTTCTTGCACATCTTAGTCAAAATATGTTTTGCTAAACTATCAAAATACATCAGGAAAGAATTTGCATAGGAATAGGTCAAAGTCATGCCTCACTGAAACTTGAATCATAATTGTGACAATGGAAGGGTAACACTGCTACAGTATTTCAGGACACAGATGCCAACTAAATGGGGGGGGGGAACTAAAAAAAAAATAAGATCAATGCAAGCAATGACTCATTTCTGAATTGCCAGTTTGATTTAGAAATCAGTGATTAGTTCTTCTCTAACAAGGTATTATGAATTATTACGAAGACAGTGTTTCTGACAGCTTTACCAGGCTTCAAGAAAGCTGCTATCACATGATCTTACTGCTCTGGAGCAAGCTCACCATTTTTTCATTTTCCTCTATAGCATTTCAAAACTATCTCAATTATGCCTCCTTCTGCACTTGTTCTGCTTCTTCCCTTTGCTGACATATTTTGAAGACATTAAAGCCAACTCTAAGGAGCTGACTGGAAGACCAGTTTTGCACTGCTACAAAACCCAGCGTTTCTATCAGATAGATCTCAGGAGGGTCAGCCTAGAACCTCAAGTATTGTTCATCCCTCCAGGCCAAACACACAGATGTACATGCAGAAGAGACTGTGGTGAATCAGTAAACAGCAGCTTTAATCATACAGTCACATGGGAAGTGTGTCAAGGTACCACTTTTTATGATGCTTTAATGAGACAGAATCTAAATGGAAGAGTGTGTAGATATGAAGATCTTTGTACCAGGAGTATTTCAGTAAACTGTAGCTAATTACAGATCACAACAGATAGATGGATGTGAATGAGCTGCTGAGCTGAACGTTGCCTTGACGGCTCTTCACGTTTCCCTTTCAAGCTTGATCACCCCTCTGATACAGAATAACCTGAAAAGTAGAAATGCAAATCAGGAAGATGTGCAGAACACGCATCCTGTGTGGACCATGCTTTGGTTGGTCGGCATTCGCTGCACCTT
This sequence comes from Actenoides lindsayi, assembly GCA_025331215.1. Classification (NCBI taxonomy): domain Eukaryota; kingdom Metazoa; phylum Chordata; class Aves; order Coraciiformes; family Alcedinidae; genus Actenoides; species Actenoides lindsayi. Next base: position 51,782 of record WTSP01009869.1, read on the forward strand.
CCCACATGGCAGTAAAAGCTACCAAAAGATCTCCTGATCATCCTGTGACTTCACAGCACACTAACAAATGGAGGCAAGGAACAACTTAGAAGAAACAAGCTAGAAAGAAACAACCCTCTCAGCTTCAGGACAAGTTTTTCCTCAACTATAATACTAAAGAGAGCTAAATAAATATTTAACTTTTAAATATCAAAATAATTTTCATTTTAAGAAATACTAATAATATATAATTTAAGCAGTTAATATATGTAAGAATTCATGGAGTGAACTTCCTACATTTTAAAACTGCCATAAATTTTGAGCATGGCCAGGAAGAGGAATACAAGGCCCTTGCAGAAGGCAGGACATACAGCACAATCTCAGCCTTGTATCCACTGACAGGATGTTCTGCCTTAAGAGAGCTTCTCTCAGAGATAATGAATGACCTGTTGGTGGATGTGGGGGCCAGGCCTCTCCCTCCAAGAAGGACATTGAGGGGCTGGAGCGTGACCAAAGAACATTGAAGCTGGGGATGGGTCTAGAGCACAAGTTTTGTGAGAAGCTGAAGGAATTCTGTTCAGCCTGGAGAGAAGGATGCTCAGGGGAGACCTCCTTGCTCTCAACAACTCCCTGAAAGGAGGCTGTAGCAAGGTAGTGATTGGTCTCTTCTCCCAAGGAGGAAGTGATTGGACAAGAGGAAACAGCCTCTAATTGTACCAGGGGAGGTTTAAGTTGGATATTATGAAAAATTTCTTCCCCAGAAGGGTTGTCAAGTCCTGTCCCAGGCTGCCCAGGGCAGTGGTGGAGTCCCCAACCCTGGAGGGAGTTAAAAGATGCGTAGATGTGGTGTTGAGGGACATGGGTTAGTGGTGACCTGGCAGTGCTGGGGGAATGGTTAGTTGATGATCTTAAACGTCTCTTCCAAACAAAACAATTCTATGATTCTATGGTTTATCATCCTGCACATGCTGGAAGTTATGGTTCTTTTTCCATCACCACAAGAAGAGCACAGTAGAGATAAAAAAAGCTTTTATGAGTCTGTGGAATCAGGAACTGTCTCGGAGACATCAGAGGAGTGACTGCACTACTCAAAGGAGAGCCCATGTGTTATTCTTCTGGACTTGGCATTAACATCAGCTAGAATAGAGTTCCACACTTACATATTTCCATAAGGACTGTATAGAATGGCCCTCAAAGCCTGCAGGTAAACACAGACCCTCTGGACAGTTACATGTATTCTGTCATGGGAGTGCTTTATAAAATTTTCATTCTCTGAGATGAAAACTGGCAAAAATAACTGATGAATTGCCTGTTTCCCAAATACAAAGACTGCTAAAATGTCTTATCTTGCAATACGAATGGAGACATCTGGTCATCAGATGTTTGTATTTAAATTTTTGCTGATAAATATGTTGAGTGAGTGGCTGTTACCAGCTGTTATTTTTTTAGCATTGTTGGACAAATTTTCTGTAAACAGGTGATAGAGCATCATCCCAAGACTAAAACCAGCAATTAATTTTTCTTCCAGGGAAATACTATTTTAGTAAAAAATGCATTTCCAGCTAAATAAAACTGCATATTTAAAGGTTTAATTTGCTAGGTATAGCTTTACCCAGGAAACAGGGAAAAAACAGAAATTCTTTCTCTCTCTTTTTTGTTTTGATATAGTGAATCATTTCAGCTTATTTTCAAAGTGTTACTAAATTTGAAGCTTTTAGATGTTAAACCAAAAATAAACACATAAGACTACATTTGTTTAATCCAGTATTAAATTTTCTTGTCCAAATTTCTGATCTGCTTAGGAGAAGGAACAGAGCTGGTATGCATTTTGGAGAGAGAAGGGAAGGCGAAATTGCTCAATGAACCATTTAGGGCATGATAATATTCAAGCACCCTTTGGATACGGAACATCACTTCATCAATAAATAGATTACGCCTGCTCCCCACAGAAGGAGCCATTTGGCTAAAAACAACAGCCACACAGCCATCAAGATCCTTAATTACTATTTCCAGAAGTTTATTATAGTTGACTGGATTTGGCAAAAAGTTTTCAATCAAGCACAGAAGGACTGTGAAGAAAATCATCTAGGGAGAGCCCTATACGCCAAGTTCCAGCCCAGAGCAGATTTTTATAGCTAAGGAGATCTAACTTACAAATAAATCTATTAAAGACAGGATTTATATTGGAAACAGGGACAAGCTCATCAACTAGAACTGAGCTAGTGGTCACAGCTGTCATAAGGTGATGACGTTAATATAGCAAGAGGATGCTGCCTCAAATCTGAAGTGTGATGAATGGTGTCTCTGTAACGCAGCATCTCCTTTTGACACCAGCACTGGGCATATATACAGCTGCTGGCAAATGCATTTATAGTGGGGTTTTTTCTTGCTATAAGATAAAATTTCAACTCATCAGAGGTAATAAAATAATGATAGTGCTCTTCCACTATACAGCGTGACAGCTGCAGTTAATGCTTACATATTAAATACTGGGTCTGAGTGCTCCAGACTCCCAACTATTTGAATAGCCATTAGGCAGAAACCTGGTGTTCAGACCCTGGTCCTCCTTCTCCACACTCTTATGGTGAGCGTGCAGCCTCTCTCATCTGTTCTTCTCATCCATACCCACCCCTTCCTCATTTCAGAACAACATTCAGAAAACAGTTTTTCCAAATATTCAGGTGACTGAACAGTTCTTAATATTAGACCCTCTTGGCCTTCAACAGAAGAGTGCAGTTACCACAGTCTACATAACTGCCAAGAAGCAGAAGGTTATCTGAAGCACCTAACTTCATAGTCAATTCAGGCAAAATCGTATGTTTATATGTCTCTCTGTTCTTCCTGTTGCATATTAACTTCTTTGGGTTCCCTAAACCTAAATTTCAGTATTATTAAACAAAATTAAGCGTTAGTCCTTCTTCACACTGACCATTTCTCTAAGTCTAGAGAAACCGTAGGATCCAGAAAAAGGCTGGAACATGATCTAAAGGTCATTTTGGGAGACCTTATTGTGGCCTTCCAGTATATGAAGGGAGACCACAAGAAAGCAGGGTAGGGACATTTTACAAGGACTTGTAGTAATAGGATGAGGGGTAATGGCTTCAAATGGGAAGAAGGTAGATTTAGATTAGGAATTAGGAAGAAGTTCTTCAGTGTGAGGGTGGTGAGACACTGGAACAGGTTGCCCAGGGAAGTTGTGGATGCTCCATCACTGAATGTTTCCAAGATGAGGTTGGACAGAACTTTGAGCAACCTGGTCTAGTGGGAGGTGTCACTGACCACAGCAGGGGGGTTGGAATTATAGGATCTTTAAGGTCACTTCCAACCCAAACCATTCTATGATTTGTAGCCTGAGTATAAATGAAAGTAAATCTCAGAATGTTCTGGTGCAGAGCAACTGAAGAGGAAACTATTCAACTGTAAGTATTCCGTGTCACTGGAAATATTTACTAGGCCAGACATATGCAATTATCCCAGGGCATCCAGCTGATAAAGTACTGCCTTTCATTCCCACCCAGCTTAGCTCTTCTACTGGTTTCTGGAAACCATTCCTTTAGCCTTGCATCTTGTTCCACGTAAGCCTAAGTTCATGCAAGTCTGAGGACCACTGCCATTTACAGACCTAAACTTTGCCTCAGCTGACAATCTAACTGCACAATTCAAACATATTTTGTGATTACTCTTTGATATAAATGCCCCTTGGCAGAAAAAGTATATGCAAGGCTATGAAGGTCTTTTCTGGGTAGGATTGAATAACAGCTTAGATTTAGCTAGAAAATATCCATGTTATTATCTTCCCTCATTAATGTTTGTTTGAAAAGTTCTCACTCAACCATTTATAAAGCTTTTTTACATCAATATGCATACGTTCCCTTTCATCCATTTAATAATGTGATAAACAAGCTATGCTTCTCACTGATGAGGAACTGAACACTGGTTTGAAACATCAACTATTTGAAATTCATAAATCACTCTTAGCATAACTCATTCTCCCCTTTCAACCCCTTTCCCCCCACCTCTGCTGTCAGTCAGAAAGCAGCAACCAGCCAGCAGTATAGCAAGTAGCACTTTGTGCTCATTCATGTATTGGTTCAGAGTTTTGGAAGCCAACTTTTGTTAAGTCAAAATGCCTTCTCTCAATGAGATCTACCAGGATGTTAAACATGCAGATCAGTGTTCCCATTTAACATAACTGTTAATTCTTCATTTAATAATTGACAGTTTGAACACTAATGTGTTCTCAATGTACGTAATAATCTTGTTTCTGAATTCTATTGCATTTGTTTGAAAGAATAATGCTTCTTCATGTTTGTATATAAGGGGGAATGGAAACAAGACAAGGAGCTGTACGTTTCTTTATCAGCAAAATAGTTACATCAGTGATACCACAGGGACTCATTTCACATTGAGTTGACTATTAATTTTGAGGCTTTAGCTTCCAGAACGTATTTTTCTAATAGTCTATACACCATGTTACCAAGAATACTACCAGGATCCACATCACATTTCCAATCCAGGTCCTCTGTCCAGACCAGCCAGACACACAACAGCTCTGGTACACCTCCCCCTTTCCTCTTTACACCTAGATAGCTTTGTGCTTGAATTTTCCATGTCATAAATCCTAAGAATAACATCATCGTTCCCACAGACTTAGCAGCAAAGCCATTATCTAATCCTACATCAAGACAAATGTGATCTGAAAAATCTTGAAGAAAGTCACAACCTGTGCTTTTGGCTCCATGATCTCTTGGTGTTTGTCAGACAAAGGAACAGTTTCCAGGTTTCTGAAATGTGATACAGTTCAGACATCATGAAATGTGTTCAGCTTCTACTCGCATTCTACTTAAAATAAGCAGAAGGCTTTCTTGAGGAGGACACAATTAAAGCCAACTAATGTTCTCGGTGCACTTGCAATGTGCCAGGTAGCAGTACACTGCTGCTACGGAAAGAACTTGCTATTCATAACCTCTGACATAGAACAAATCATTTCACCCACAGATGAAGCCATGACTTGGCTTGAAGCAGAAAAATGTCCAGAAAACAATTTTCATATAGAACAGCTCTAAAACAAAAGAGGTCTAGCTGATCCAGACAAAACCCGTTAGAATTCTTTGTGTGTACACACTACAGCTTTTAACTACTTTCAACATGTGCCTTGATAGAAAAGCTTTCAGAGCCCTTTCTAAAGCAGACTGGGAATCATGGCAGCAGTCAAAACTGAATTATAATAAATCTATCATTTGCAGATTGAACCAAAAAAAAAAATAAATGATGCATTTGGCCTCTTGGTGTATCTTTTTCTATTCTAACTCCTTCCCCAATGCACTCATCATTCCAAGGATCAGTACTATAAAGAAACCAAATGAATGTATCACATCATCCTAATAGCAACAGATTCAATAAGAGCCAGCGAGTACAGACTGACAAGATCAATTTCATTTAGTGTAAATTAAAGTTTAAATGTGAATCAGGCTCTACGTATTTTGTGATAGCTGCAGAACTAGAATAAAGAAAAATATTCAGCAAGACAAATTCAAAAAAAATAAATAAATTCCCACACAGAGTATAAATCACATTTTTTTACAGCATTTTCTGAAGCTTTCTCAAACCCACAAAATGAAACCCAAAAACATACCACCACCCAAAGTGGCACTTGTACAGCTGAGACACTATTTCTCTTACCTATCCCTCCATTTATTCCGGCCAACCCGTTAAATGCCCTTATGGGTTTCCTGCACTGCTACTTTAGTAGGACTTCAACCACAACAGGAGCTCTAAGTTTAACAACTTTTAGACAGGGAAATGATGAAATAGAGATTTGTCAAAACAACATTTGTGAAGCACACATACCTTCTTGTGCACTGCAATGCTAAAAACACTCTTCTATCACGAGGAAAGTTGCTGTTGTAGAACCAGGAGGCTCTCATTAGTTCTTTGTCTGCTTTATGTAAGGACCCTGAAGGCACTAATAGGGCTTAACTGCCCTGACTCATCTCACTTAGGAGCTCCACCATCCCAATTCAGCTCAGGTCTGGGTCCTCAGTCTTGGCCTGAGCACCCACCTGTGCCTGGCCATGGACCTCGTGGGTCTGCCTGCAATGGTACTGCGTGGGCTCAGGGTGCAGTTCCTGGTGTTTAAGGAGCAGCCAGCCCTCCCTGCTCCCTGCCACTTCAGCTATAAATTTTCATTTGTTTCAAGCCACCAGAACTAAGAACAAACACAAACCTTGGAAAAGCTCTACAAAAAAAAAAATAAAATACATGTCTAGATGCACATCTCCTTTTCAACCCCTCCGCCTGCTGTGGCAGGGTAATATATGGCTCTCACTGACTTCTTTGCTGTATCACCATGTAGAAGTAAATGAATTCTCTGCTAGTCTTATGTCAATGTTTCCTAATGAGAGCTTTGTTTGAGTTTCTCTTTTCAAGTATGTGCAGAATAATGGATAGACCACAGTGAAATATGTCCCTTGTGCTCTTTGATGGAAATCATAAACTCTGACTGCACAGCTCCAATGATTTACAGCACTTCCAAAATGCAAAGTAGAATTCAGTCTCTGCAAGGAACTACTGCGGCTCTCACTTGCTTTTTTTTTCCCTTTAAAATGCAATATATAGATTCATACACACTTTATATAAATGAAATACATACATAGAAGCATTTCACCTGGCCATGCAATTATGCACAAGGCAATGTTAATAATTTAGCTATGGCATTCATACTAGCTTAATGAAAGCTCTATTCCCTTAAGTAGGAGAATTAATAATTTTGGATCTGAGGAGCACTGATCTAAGTCTTTAAAAGGATTTATTTCTTACAGTGAAAGTCTGTTCATCTAAACTAATCATGGACAAAAGCTAAGCTTCATGAATAATGTTTATATTTCTTGACAAACATCTAATGAACATACGTAAATTAGTTTTCTCCAAGTTACTGAGGAGGATCATGACTTGCTATGAAGTAGTCATGGAAAACTACTGTAGGAAGACTCACATTATTCCAGCTGCACACTGCAAGAACAAAAGACAGTCAAGAGAGCCATTAGCAACCGAAAGCCTAGAGGATTTTCAGTATTGTCAGCCTACCTAAGTTTGCATTTCATATAAAAGTTAGTTCCTTGGTAGACCTTGTTACATAATTAATCTTACAGAACAACTAGGACAGGTGAAAGTATCAGGTGCCTGGAAAAGCACGCCGTTCAAAATCAAGCCCATATAATGTCTTATATTTACTTACGCTTATTTATCTTGCTCTACCAAGCAGACTCTATGGGATTTACAGTCAGATGAGGGCACTTGTCATCCCTAAATACTTCTTCCTCTAATTTCACACAAGGTTCAAGAGGGAGGGAGCTGAAGAACTAAGAGGAGCAGTTGAAGAAGGCAAAAAGCTTATACAAAACTTAAAGGGGAAGACATAAGCTAAGTGAACGAAACATTTGAATGCACTTCATCAAACTCTCTGGAAATCACGGTTAGTTTTCTACTAGGTTTTTCTGGTAGGCTTTGAGTAGGCTCTTACCCCCCAAAAACTAATGAGCAGGTGTCATCAGAACAAAGCCTTTTGTTGACATTTTGGTAGCTAAAACAAATAGAAAATATTTGGAAGTGTTGCATGCATTCCACAAGAAGAAGTCTTAACACAGGATCTGAATCAGAAACAGCGACACTGACAAGCTACCTTTACAGGAATACATGCAACATTAACAAATTGCTTTTCAAAGTTAAACGATATTCAGGCAAGAGTAGAGTCCAAGTAGGCTACAAAATGGGCATGTGTGTAGTGGCACACTTGACTTCTAAATACACCATTTTACACAGGTACACAGTGTAAAGTCACACCTAACACAGTGACTTTAAGCCTGTGTGCCATACCCAGACCCAGCTCTGTATGTATAAACTTGTATCTATGCAAGAAAAAAAAAGTCAAGTATGAAATTAATGGAAATTAAATACAAAAAATGACATAAAATTTTATTCTTAACTTCTTCACATTCAGTTTATTACTGCATTTGATGAAGTGTCTCCGTATTTGTTTACCTGAAACCCTAATAATAAGGATTTTAGACTTTCAGTGTCTTAAATTTATGACAATGCTTTATATGTACCTAGAAAGAAGATGAATCTTACTTAATTACAACACTTTATTAACTCTTAAAGTGAGAGTTTGGATAGTTATATTTTATTCTAAGCATTCTTGGAAGCCTACAGCAAACATATGTCCAATGTCATTAAAAGGATAGAAAACATCAAGGAACACATTTGTATTCAAACATAAAAGTACAACTTCAGAAGCATACTTCCTCTACAAAGGTGTTTATTCAACGTAGGAAAGAGAGCTCAATGGGTTATCCTTTACTCCAGATCAACCTTTCTCCCTGTCCAAACACTTCTAAAGAAAACTTCCACGCAGTTCATCTCATCCCCTTACTGGTTACACTCTGCTCTGCTCCTACCCTTATGCAGATCTGAACACCACGTTTTCCTGAAAGCTCTAGCTGTCAAGACTGCAGAGAAACACCTTTATTTTTCGCTTCCTTTCTGACAATTTATATCCCATTTCAAAGTTTATGACTCCCAGTGTTTGTCAACCTCTTTTTTGTTCTTGACAATGTGTCACACGGCGCTTTTCTTCATGCATGGATCACCCAGGGACCTGCTTGTGCTGTGGTAATTTATACTGATCGTACAAATAAGAAATAAGGTGTAGAAAATTGAGATTCCTGTTTTAAATGGAGCAACTCAGTTCTGAGGATCATTGCTAGATCCCTGTTTTTTCTACTATTTTTTTTAATTTATTTTTTAATAAAATAAACATTTTCTGTGTTCTTAATTTACACGCAGCTCCCCAAAAATTATATTCTAGGACTTTTAAAATATTAAACATTGCAAATATTCAGGATAGATTTTGCCTTATGTATGTATTTTTGACTGTGTAAAAGCAGCATGTGATATGAAGTGCCTTGTGAGTCAGATACATTTCTTTTATTTGCATTTCTTTTTTATTTTCTCCAAAAGAAACAAATTATTTACCACGATTAACAAAGGGTGGATAATACAGTCAATCAGACTGAGCCTTCAGGCTTCCTAAAACTGTTTAGTTTTACAGTAGGAATTGAGACAGCTGCTTCAGTTGATCTGTTGAGAAACCATAGGAGATGGAAAAAAAACCCAAAAAGAGAGCCAGCACTGAAAATAAGATCCCATTTTGGCTATCGTTTTATTAGATTAATGTTGCTTGTGGCATTTCTGTCTCTTCTGTGCTTTATGGATTTATGAAATCTTGTTTCTTATGGCAACCACAGCTGATGACTGTTGAATCATTATTCACATTTCAGTGGAATCCGATGGGGGTTTTCAGCTTATTTTTAAATGGACTATAATTTACTTGATTTTATGCAGAACAACGGTTTAGACAGCATGGGGTAAATTTTCAAGGTGGTGAGTAGGAGTACAGTGCAAGCAGAAATCCTGTTATTTGTTAATAGGATTTGTCTGCATCCCTCTTGTTTATTGCTTTGAAAATGCATCGCTGTATCTCATTTACAGAGTAATCCTATTGGCAACACCATCAACTCCAAGCAGACCTGGTCATGTGTATGGCTTCACATATGGCACCATGACGTAAAAAAACTCCTGAGCAGGGCATGACCTTGGGATTACCTTTCCAAGCATCTAAGAGATTCCCTGATTCCCTCTTTACTCAGATGACCCTACTCTTACTGCTCTTTATCAGTGAATTTATCAACATTAGGGGCAAAGAGGTGGCTAAAATGTCTCCCTCTAGTTTTCCATTGTTATTATTCTAACCATGTTCTTACCGGTTTGGGTATGTGTGAAAAAAAATGTTAAATGCTGCACTAATCAATGTGTTTTCCAAAAATATATCATCTAAATAAGTGCCAAAGAGAACATCTCAAAACATAGGTATAGAACATACACAAAGTGAGCTTTTCTCCCACTAACTGCACTTCCAGTAACCACTACAGCTCAGTAAATTATTATTTTTTTTTTTAACCATTTTCATCCCCATCAGCAGATTTTATAGATCCTGGGCTGGAAGGAAATATTTCTGGTTTCCTGCTCCTGTGGACAGGACCACTCCCCTCAAAGGCAGACAATGATTCAGCTGCTTTATTGCATTCCTGCCTCCCTAAAAAAGATTAGGCAAGACTTTTGATGGAGGAGGAAAAGCAGTTCACAAAGGTGATATTCATATGGGCAGCGAAAATGAGGTGCAGAGGAGAAAAATACAAAAAGAAAAGAAAAACCTAAAAAGCAAAGAAAAAGAAAAAGAAAAAGAAAAAGAAAAAGAAAAAGGAACAACCCAGCAATAAACCCCCAAACTTAATCACCTTTGAAAGTTTCATGACTTGATGCTAATTTCATAAGTGACATCAATGTTAATTACTTGTGGATGAGATTAATTAATACACTACCATGAAACAAATGTCTCAGCAGTAACCTGTTAAAATGACTGGGATTAGGTACCTGGAAGCTCTTTCAGTTTTGCTATTGATTAGGTTTTGAACCATTTAGCAACTGAAAGGTAAGGAAATCAAGAAGAGACCTGTAATGTTTTCTGATATAATCTTTACTCACTTGTCAGTTTGGCTAAACTCAATTTGCTATAGCAGCAGTGAGAGTGAGTGTGGCAGAGAGGAATATCACACACCCTGAGATTTGAGACTGCCACCAATGTACCAAATTCCACCAAATCATTTTCAATAGATTTCTATCAAAGCGTTCACACACCTACAAACCAGAGTTTTACCCTGGAGGAGCATTTCTGTTTATGTGAAGGACCTGACATCTTCTCTACAATTAGCAATTACTTTTTATTTATCCTTTTTTTTCAATATGATATTATTTGTAATAAGCACACCACATCCTTAAATGAAGTTGATAGTGAGTTTCTGTAAATCATATGCCACCAGTGTGGTCTATGAGGGGGAATCATGCAGTAATAATATGTATTTTTGGCTAGCTCAGAATTCTTTGGATTCAGAGTAAAGGATCTTTTATCTGTCTTTCCTACCCTTTCATATAATTAAATATTATAGAATAAGGGCGAGTACTTTCTTCCTCATAAGTCAAAGAAGAGGGTGACTTTAAAGTAATATTCACGGATATATATGCTTTCTGATATTTTTCTCCTGCCCAGTATAGCATTGCTTTCTTCCAATTAAGAAAATACCCCAAAACAAACGTATTTTCAGTGTTTAGTTCTGTTCCGTTCTCATCTCGCTGCGTTTTTGAAGAAGGAAATCATGTCAGACCTTGGTGCCTTATTGCCAAAAAATAATAATAAAAAAATCATATTTAAATCAAGTTAATGACTCACACTTCTCACACTTCCCATTTTGTGCATTTTCTTCCATTACTCTTGGTCCATTGGTTCATCCATTTTTAAAAGGTTTAATTTCCTGTTGGATCATTGACTGAATTTGTAACAGGTTCTCTTGCCATTGTGAGCTTATGAGGCAAATAGCATTATTTTTGCAAGCACAGATGAGTGTGCTCACTAAAGGCAAGAGGGTTTTGGGTTTTTTTATTGAAGATGTGCTAGTAAATTATTTTCACATACAAGTAAGATGAAATAATTATTACTTTGTATGTTGAAGATATACCAAAGGTTTTCATAACATCTCTCCTCCCGTCCTGATATGTAGTGCCCCTGTGCTACCACAGTATTTCCAGTGGAGGTAGGGATACAGAAAGCAAAGATCATTTCATATGTAAAGTGCTGGAAGTGTTTCTTGTGGTTGTCATAGCTCCTGCTGCATGCTACTCTTTAGTGACTAATTTAAGACTTCCATCACAGTGTGAGCTGGGCCTTCAAGGGAAAGCAGTGCTAATTTCTCCTTGCAATTCTCTGTTGTCACAGACCTTCCCTCTACTTCATCTCAAGTTGAATAGTGTATTTCAGAGATGATGTTATAGCTAAGCTTTTTTGTTCTTAAACACAGACTAAAAACTTGAAATATTCTAGGGGACAAGGTCTGCTTTTCAAGACCACTGAAAGAAGAGTCAGAAGAGATCATGAGGCATTCTTTGTAATCCCTACAGATAGCAGAATATCAAGTAACTCAGAAAGCAATGTGCCAAGTGAAGAAAAGGCAATAAAAAACTGCTCTTGACCACATATATCATCCGAATGATGATCCTTATTTATGGGAAATAAGGGCAGAGCCTCTATGAGGATGTGTGAAGACTTACCAACTACATTTTAAAAGCAAGCCTAAGTCTAAGAAGGACTATGCTTTTCTCTCATGGACTGGAACAAGGTAATTAGGGGCAGTTCGTATAAACTACCTACAACACATCTTGCAAAGCTGCACTGTGGAGCTGTTACTGTAACAGCATCTTCTGCCTGCTTTATAGCGACTCACCGGGGACAATAAATTGGTCATGACCTAAAGGATTTTTCTTACAAGGAGCACACACAGATGATGGGACATCCTTTGCTAAAAGGAGATAAAGGCTCTTAAAGAAAAAGAACACTTCCATGGCAGCTTTTCCAGGTGTTTGGAGGGGGAGCAACGGAGAGAAAGTGAGGGAGCCTTGTTAGAGTTTTAAAAGAATAGAACTGGTTCACTAGATATATTTTTGTAAGAGTTTGGGAGCTACTGTCAATCTACTTTCATAAGAGCATTTAGAGAAAGCTCACAAGAGCTTTCACAAGAGCATTAAGAATCACACAGGCTCATACACTGGAAAGGCAGGCAAGTTAACCCAAGATGATACATCCAGTCAAAAGTTACATGTTTATGTTTGTAGCAATATGTAAATAAACGTAAGCCTAAACTCAAACCATACCCAAAGCAAATTTATCCATATAGATCTATAAAAACTAGGGTAAAACAGCAATATATATGGGGTTTACACACATTAAAATGTCTAGGTGGTTTATGCAGCCCACAGGCCATTCCTGACCAAGGTAACTCTGGAATGCAGGAAATCCAGATGACTTGTGACCCGCAGTATTTCAGATCATCATTTAAGGCAAGAATATACACATAAAAACATTCATAAGATACCTCTTTATTCTACAAAAATCAGAAATACGATTTTGGTAATAACAGCTTTCGCCACAGAATTGCAGCATGTGTCAGACGCTGTGCATTGAGCTTTGAGAAGAATGAGGTAAATGACATATGGATGCTTAATAACATCTCAGAGAAGTCACATTCACAGTCACAGTCAGCAGATCAACACTTCCACGAGAAGCTGTTCCCAGTGGGATCACCTCCTCCTGATGACTGCGAAAACACTTCAAGCTGTGGCAAGGAGGAGGGAAATGAAGAATAGAAAAGTTTGTATCCTAGAGCTTTTAACATCAAAGTCCATTGGACTTTTTCTGTCAATAGCATTTGCTTTAGGGATGGAAAAGATGCAAACTCATGCCTGCAGAAGTGTAAGGTTTACGTAAGGATCATACAAGCAAATCATCCACCCACCATTTTGATCTTTGGGATAACCTCCGGAACCCAGGGATCTGCAGCTCATGAGAACTTGTCTTCTGAAAGAGCTCAGATGTGTTTCCTATTTCAGACAGCTTGGAAGCTATTCAAGTAACCAGCAGCAGAAGGATGAAGATGCCGGGGCTGCTGAATATTCAGAATCCTTACCTGTGGCAGGAAGCAGCCCAACAAAACTTGCTGATGCTGCTAGTAACAGGTTGACCTGATTCCATAACACAGACAGAATTAACACTGTCATTTCTCACAGCCAGTCCTGAGCTCCCTTCCTGGTAGCCCAGAAAGTGTCCTCTGGCTCCAGAAGTAAGAAGGTTTAGGATTTTGCAAAAGATCATATACCTCAACAGCGTTCAGAGCATGCCAGGCACCGTTGCCTGCATATTGTCCTGTGAGCAAAGGCCGTTGCCTCTCACAGCAGGAGTCGCAATCTGACAGGAAAATCCCACTGACAGCTGCCTTTATTTTAATGATAAACAATAAAATAAAATGACAATTATTATTTGAGATTCAAATACAGAAAGTAAGAGGTCAGTTTTATTGTTGCATCACTTCACCATGGTAGGATTTAAAGCCAGAGGGACTAGGGATGCGATCATCCCCCTGTACTTGACACTGGTGAGGCAGCACCTCAAATCCTGGTTCAGCTTTGGGCCCCTCCCTACAAGAAGGACATTGAGTGGCAAGAGCATGTCCAGAGAAGGGCAATGAAGCTGGTGAAGGGTCTAGAACACATGTCTTAAAAGGAGCAGATGAGTGATCTGGGGTTATTCAGCCTAGAGAAAAGGAGACTCAGGGGAGACCTTCTGGCTCTCGACAGCTCCCTGAAAGGAGGTTGGAGACAGGTGGGGTTGGGCTCTTCTCCAAAGGAACAAGCAATTGGGCAAGAGGAAATGGTCTCCCACCAGGGGAGGTTTAGGTCCAACATGAGGCAAAACATCTTCCTCAAAAGGGTTGTCAAGCCCTGGCCCAAGTTGCCCAGGGTAGTGTAGGAGTCCCCATCCCTGGAGAGATTTAAAATCTGTGTAGATGTGATGTTGAGGAACTTGGTTTAGTGGTGACCTGGCAGTGCTGGGACAGTTGGACTCAATGATCTAAGAGGTCTCTTCCAACCAAAATGATTTTGTGGTTCTACAATTAAAATAAAGACGACCAAGATTACAGACAGGCTGTATTTCTTCCTTCAATGGCTAAAATCACAAGCATCAGAACTGCAAGCACTAGAGAAGATTCTTATTTATGAATGTATTTGCATAATATTTTTCATAGTCCCCTTCCTGATAGGATAGACTCTCTTAAAATCTGAATTATTTTTCATGGCACTTGGGAAAGGAAAGGGAATTCATTTTAAAGACTCATACAAATATTTTTTAATTTAACATTGGATCAAATATCCATTCATTTAGTTGAACATCGACTGCAAAACGGTGATAAAGACATTTGTTTAAAGTCTAACATTCTAACAATATAAGAACGTTAACTCCATGCTCTTTATTAAATGACTTTAAATAAAACACTGAGCAACTGCAGAGAAAAGATACTTTGAGCAAAACCAGGGTAAAACCTACAACAAATTTTGGAAGCATACTTTTAAAATATAAATATATATTTTTGTCACTGAGGAGAGTATAAATCACAAATCCTTAAAGCTACTTAAAATTATATGCTCAAAAGGCAAAAATCATGAATGACTCATGTACATGAAAAATGAAAGTGCAGAGGCTAATAATTTTTTTAAATTATCAACATTTTAGGGATTTAGATATTTTAACATAACATATTAATACCAAAGTCCAGCTAAAAATACTATTTTATGTGTTAAATTACTTCTTCTCTAAAATTATAAATGATTTGCTTTCTTTCATGAGTAATATTTGGCTTTCAAAGAGCTGGAACAGCATTCATATTGAGTGTTCCTTCTTGACTATAAAATATTAAAATCTGCATACTTTAAAAAGTGCTTTTGCCACCAACAGGTTCTATCATGTTCCAAACACAAAATCTGCTTTTTAAGGTATGCTTCAATTGTTCTTTGCACTCTGTGTCAGATTTCTTTTAGGGATTGCTTCAGTTTGATTTACATCAAGCACACTTTCCTTGCAATTATTTAATATATGCAATTATAATGAGTGTCTGGATAAAAATCTGGGGGTTTATCCATTTTCAGACAGGGAATATATAGTAACGTTCCTGCTTTTTAAGGAAGTATTAAGACTTGGAGCGCTGTTGTGACACATATTAGGTTGAATTTTGTTGTTAGGTACAATTAAAATCAACCTATCTCCTTAATTTGAAGTTTCAAAGCATGAGTTGTGTGATGTTTGAAAAGATAGTTAACGTTTGCAATATACATGCACTGCAATTAAAGTAATTTATCCATTTACTTGCTAGGGTGCAGAGAGGGTTGTTGGTAGAGTATGAAGAGAGCCAGGACCAACTATATCATCCTTCTATCAGCTGCCACGTTCTTGAGACCTGTGAAAGTGAGGGAATCACCATCAAACACCAACAATGTTTCACCCTCTCCTTTCTGTCAATTTTCTCCCAATTAATGGGACACGCTGGCTGAAATGCGGAGAGAGCAGGTTTGAGGCTGTAAAACCAAACTCCTTCCTGGCATGAGGTGAGCCCCAGTGATGGTGGTTTCCAGACCCAGCACCAGTGGCCTCGGAGCGCAGCTGGCAGCGTCTTGGGCTCCAGCCCCACCACAGGGGGCCCAGAGCCTGCAATCCCCAGAGGTTTTGGGATAGCCTGCCTTTAAGTTTTGCTACAAAACCTCTTTTTTTCTGATTAGAGATGGGATTTAATTAAATAAACACTGTAAAAAAACCCAAAAACCCCACAAACAACCACAAAACAAAAAAAAACCCTGAATGAGACAATAAGAAAATAAAGGGGAGAGAGAAGGAATGTTTCCACTTACTCTGTGTGCTTACAAGGCAGCTCAGTTCTGTCGCCCAGCCCCTCCCGGCTACAGCAGCTGCGTATTCACCCTAAAAAACCCTTTTGTCCCTCTCCCCTGCTGCTGATCCCCACCTGCACTCCCGCCACCATTTTCAGGGAGCTTTTCCTCCCCGCACCAGCAGCTGCCTGAGCGGGCAGTCCTCCCTCAGGCCTGGAGCAGCTTCTTCAGAGCTGGCTCCCGCTTCATGAGGGAGAACAACATACAGCTATGGCACCACAATTTCCACAGCAATAAGCTCGATTTTTCAGCATTGACAAGGTTTATATTTTTCCAGCTGTTGGTGGTGGTTCTTTTAAAACGTTTTCCTCACTGTGAGGCTGTGCCCAGGCCTTGTGTTGTACCCAGGCCTTGTGTTGTGCCCAGGTTAAAACCACCCACCCTCCAGGCACCTTTTCATCTTCTTGGCTGACGAAGAAGCGATCGTTCATTCTCCTCACTCTTTTTCTCAGGTATCATTGCTATTCAGGGTTTGTACTAAACTCCTCTCCACATTGATATGTAACAGTTGAGGAACGTAGGTTCCCGCAAATGGAGAAGCTCACTATTATCTAGGAGCTGTATAAGCTCTATGCATTAAGTCCCACTATAGCTACATTTTGAGGACTTTAAATGGATTTAAGACAAGGGATGTTTCTTGCACCACTTCTTTACAGAGGCTTCGATTTAATCTTAGGTGTCTGCTTAATTTAATCTTTTTTATCCTTATTTTCAGAACTCTGAGAGTTCCTAAACCGGGAGTTTTGTAGAAAGAGCAGATGCTGCTGTCTTTTCCTTCAAGGACAAAAAAAAATCTGCAGTCAAATCTGAACTCTAAGTTAAATGAAATGTGTGGGGCCTCCCTGTACAATGTACTCACTGACTAGCTGTCGGAAATGCACTCGGTTTTGAATTCCAATGATAATGAAGAATTATAGTGCTTACTCTTGCAGCTCGCTGTAAAAAAAAAAAACCTCAGAGCATATTAGAGAAAAAAAATTATTTCATCTTGAGTACAAAGAGGAGGGAGACAAGTGCAAAAAAGATTTCATAAAGGGATGGAAAAGCTCTCTTCATTTGCTGACAACTTAAAACTGTTGTGCAAAAACCGTACTCATCTAAAATTAAGAGGAAACATGCACAAGTGGATTAAAAAAGTATAACTTCGTGGATTTGCTTGTATGTATAAATGGTTGTCCATGAGGCTTTACACCAAGATTAATATAGGAATTAAATTATATATAAGAATCAGGGATTGTGGAATACAGATCTTTTTTTTGCCCCACTTCCCTCACTACTGCAGTGAAGTTGTGACCGTTTCCAGAACACGAAGCCCAAGGCTATTTTCAGTAGACACATCTTCTAAAGTTCTACATAGGTTTGGCACATCTTCTTTTATTGAAGCTCAGTAATTTCTCTTTTTTGATTCCAATCACATATGAAAATACTTACCTAAGCAAAATCTTAAAAACCCAGTAATCTTGTTACTCTTTTAATATGATAACAAATATAACGTTCATTTTATAGATGAGCAAAAGTAGCACCATTCAACTTTGAAAACTCAGTGTTTGGTAGGGAAGATGAAGTTACTGTCTCAGTCTAAAATTTTCAGAATCTCATTAAAGAGTCTCAGAGTTCCAACGTAATTTGGTATCTAACTGTCAGAGAATTTTTAACAAAATATTTCCAAAAGACTATCTTTTTATGTGCAGTATCTTCAATGAGGAATGGACGCTATGCACAGAGCAAGTTCTATAGAGTTTCTCATAGGACAGTGTTTCCAAGATGGGGTATTTGGCACATTTTTTGCAAATAGACCTAGTTACTTGTCAAAAGTAAACTTTTTAAGTGTTGTTCCTCAAAGAGATCTTAAGATGATGACAAAACCAGAGAAGGATGTTTGAACATCTCAAATCCATCATTATTAGCCTTACATTTCTTTTATTTGCCTAAAATACTCTTTCTAATTTAATTTCTACTGAGTAGAATTATTTATAGTTTTTCCAGTTTCTTATTATTGGACTACTTTGTGTTTTCATTAATTAATTGCATTAAAATCCAACTGGGCTTCATAAATTTGGCCCAAATACTGCTATATGGAATAAAGATTACAGAACTGGTAATTTTCCATTATCCAGCATTCCTGTTGGCAAATATTTAGTAGAACGGGTATCTCAATACATAACTCACTCTGAATTAATATATCTTTAGGCAGTTTTAAACCCCTGATGATTCACTGTGCACACTTGTCTCATTGATTTGTCCTTACTATGCCCCAAAGAAAAGCATACATCCTTGGGAAAAAAAATACAGAGCTGTACATTTATGTAAAGAGAGAAAAAAAATGCTTATTCAAAAATCTTGAAACACATATGGGGGTTTTGTTTGAAAAATACAATACTATAAATATAAATAACCATTCAATGTATATTTTTTTTTCCAGACATAAGATTGTGTAAAAGCTTTCCCAATAACCCAGCTGCAAAAATTACTGACAAGATAAATGAAGCAGATCTTTCAGAACTGGTAAGATTTTTTTGAGAAATCAGAAGCACAGTCTCCCATTATCTGCCTCAATCTGAAACATTTCATGTGGATTCTGAGCTTTGCAAAAATAGAAAGAATAGAAATTGTACGAATAGCCTGGAATTTAAATAAAAGTTAAATCTGAGCCCAGCTTCTGGGTATCCTTATGATTCCTGAGAAGAAAAGAACTACTTGAGCAGTTTCCAGTTCTGGGTTATTGAATCACAAACCACTAATAACAGCATTGAAACAAAGCTCTGAAAGCTTAATCCAGATTTTAAATAAATCAAAAAATGATACAGACTTTTAACTAACAGTGAATGAAAGGAAATTTGAAAAGTTTTGTCTGTTTTTTCCAGATGAAGTTCAAAAACTTTTTTTTTTGCAGATGGGAAAACTGTCATCATATTTCTCATGAATAAAAATGATGCTTCAAATGAAGCAATTAAAATTTTTGCTGTTAGTGGCGGGGAGTGCAGGATACAACTCCAGTGCTGGAAAAGTTAATCAATTAAGCTGAACGTTCTAACAAATGCAAGTTTAGTTTGTTGCAATGATAATTATTTGACAATATTTGACGTATGACATTACCGAAGGTGACTCAGTTTCATTTCAACAATTGATAAAAAAAAAAAAAAGAGGATGTAATTCTTTTTGTAAATGTCTTTCTGTACATACTTGCTCATGGCTTCGAAGGCTTTTAAGTAGAACAAAGTGCACTGATGTTGCCTGCTCTGTTTGCTAAATTTGAAGGGAAGAAGAACATTGGTTTTCATGAGGTAAGAGCAGGTGCTTTTTTTCTTTTTCCTTGACTCTTGTTGAAATCATAGGAAAAGGGGAAGCACTTTTTGAAGTAGTTGTAGTCATGGAAGTAAAGTTTGCTTAGGTTTCCTTCTGGTTAGGAGAGCCTATTGAATGACATCATGAGAAGTGCTGGAGATGGGCATTGAGAGATGAGAAAAATTTAGAAAAAGAAAAACCCCTACTCTAATCCTTGCAAATCACCAGTGGGTGGAATGAGAAGCATGCAGAACAGTTCAAATGAAAAGTTAGAAGACTGAAAAAGAGCATTAAGAACGGTAAATTGAAGCTCTTTATTCAGAAGTTAAGAATGACAATATCTCTCAGTCCAGAATTTCTATCATAACATTTTACCTGAAGTGTTTTTGTAGGATTAAATTCTGATGTACTTTTTTACCAAAGCCACCTAATCAAATTGGTTTCACAGTGCATTCTTTTCAATGTTTTGTTTCCTGTATTATCATTGACTATTCAGTAAGACCCATATTACATATTCTAACTTAGAGGGTATTCCATTCCTTTTATAAACTCAGAGTCTGGGTCAAGAGTTTTCCTGGTGAGCCATGATTCTTTTTATCATCTAACATCACTCCAAATCTCTCTAGATGCCAAACACATCTTTTGCTCATGGTTTTCCATTGCATACTTCCTGAGTCCTGCACAATTTCCCCTAAATTATGTTTTGATGGGGACCAATACATCCTGGAGGGATGAGGCAAAGGGAGTGCAGGTATCTTAAGAATTTGTGACAGGCGACTGAAAAAAATCAAGTCTATCACCAGCAGGTTTACATTCTCTCTACAGAAATGTCTCCATCAAGTAAAAAATTATTAGGAAATTGTAAAATTTAAATGGTTTAGATGACTAAAGAATTTTATTTTTTTTTTTTTTAATAATATCTATGCTAGATTTAAAATAATCACTGGAGAAGACTGGCACAGACTTTATTACTTTGTTACTTTCACCCTCTGGGTAAAAGCCATCTCTGATTCTTGCGAATTCAGCATCTGCCAAACCACACAAAACACTCCACAGCCATAAAGAATCCCACCAAGATTCTTGACACAAGTACAGTTTCTTAGGTGTGCAGTACCCTTGACAAGGGACTGTGGTTCTGATTCAGGCTGCTGATGCTGCTGTAATAGAAATCTGAAATATGACAGTATGCATTTTTTGTGTGTGCATTCATAAGTGACAGACTGTTGTATAGAACTTTCCAAGACATTAGATCTCTACTAATATCTCACAGATTTACAATATTAATTCAGTTTCCTGAAATTTGGCACCTCATCTTTTTTCTTCCAGCTCTGGTTTTGGATCTTTTTGGCAGGTTGGTGCTGAAGGACTTATTGTTTGGTTGGGTTTTTGTAGTGCAAAACATTTGCTTGTGAAATTTAGTTTTAAAATAAAACTTATTTCTACATAATTTTTATTTTAAAAATGTAAGTCTATGGTTAGGTATTTCATTCTAACCTACCCTTCAGTTCTGTGTCAAATTTGTATTTGCTTTAAATCTACCTCTTTGTTTAGGAATTGAGCTGTTGCGTTGTTCTCCAATAATCAGATGATTCCTCAGCCTCAGTTTAGCCCATAGATGTTTCAGAGTATCAGCTGAGTTTCCACTTTCATAATTTCCTTTGCTTGCATCAGTGGCATCTCATCTTTAAAGGACATAGACAGGCTTGAGGTCCCAAAGGGCAAGTCTCTTGAGGTCCAGGGAGACCTTGTAATATCTGCTGAAGGTCTGCTTCCTTATAAGACTTTTCCTCACAGGTGGGGAGCTTGTAGTATATGTGGAGGAAAGTGGTTTACGATAGTGTTTTTAGCAAAATTTCATTGCTGGAAGTGGCAGGATGGAACAGAGCCATGCAAGGCACTAGGTCCCAAAGAGCTTCTTGATTCTATCTCTTCCTAATAGCTTCCTGAGTTTGAGTGCCTTCCATACCACCCAATGCTGATCTGTGCCTGTTTTTACCTTCCCTTTTTGCTAAATTTGAGGACAGCAGATGGGCTATGTTTATTTTAGGGATAACCTCATCTGCTGTTTATATTGGGGGAAGAAAAAAAGTGCTCACTGATGACTTCCTCCTGACACCTCCAGCTGAGGCTGACATTTGTTTTCTAGCTGTTATTGGTTTCTAATTATGCCTGGATATTCAGAGGATCAGCTAATTTGCTCCATAATTTTTAGAGGCAATTTTTAATTCCCTTTCCTCCCTTTCAAACTAATTTCACGGAATTATTAAATATGCAAACATGGTGGGACTGAACCCTTTGGGACTCCCTGGTGATTCAGCTCAGGTGCCTCTGTAGAGCTGCCCTCTGCGTCACAAACACAGACTACCAAGCAGGCAAGTACTGTGGTGGCATGGCCAGGAAACAGAAGATTTTGCTTCCTTTGTGTTGCAGTGAGCCAGCATGGGTCCAGTCTTGCTGCTGGGCAAGGGCAGAGAAGTATGGAGCCTTGAGCAGAAGGTAGACATTGTAAATTAGAGTGTGTGGAGAAAAGGTGGCTCTTTTGAACTAATGAGATGGTGTAAAACACCGATGTTAGCAGCACGGAAGGAATGAGGGTAGTGCTCCAATTTCTGTTCCATTTTCCTTTGCATTGTGTTCTAAGAGCTTAGCCTAGAGTCAAAATCCTATCATTAAAATTCAAAATTTAGTGGTGTATCAGGGACGATTTCAAAGGAATGGAGGAAAAGAATGAAGTGCTTTTGCACTGCTTACTGAAAACACTTCCACCATTGTTTCCAGAATATTTCAAATGAATGCGTTCAGAGGTATCCCACAGGGGTATCACTGTATAGAAACATTCTAGCTATAGATTTTATCAGCTGCTATTGCAGGCACCAGCAAGAATTCAGGAGCATTTCAAGTTGTTTGTAACATTTAATCTTCTATGTATTCCCATTTTGTAAAGCTGTTCCATTTTAAACATCCAGGCATGTTTGAAATAATTGAGGCTGTTTAACAGAAGTGGAGTTAAGACCTATGCACATTAACTAAGGCACTATTATCTGCTTTGCAACTTTCTTTATAGCAATGCTAAAATATATACATATATTCATGTAACTCACAGAAATCACTTGATTTACTTTACAGTTTCAGACCACATGTGTTACATTTGTTCTGTTCTCTCTCCTTAATTTGTTTAAAAGGTGGCATTATCTTTTACAGTTTGCAACAAAAGACACAGTCTTCTGACCACCCTAAGCATAGCAAGACCCTACAGCTAAAAATAAATCAAAATAGATCCTTCACTGCTAAGGGAAAAAAACCCCAAACAATCAAACAGTAACTTTTTTACATTCATAGAATTTAAGCTAAATGACTGCAACTGGCAGTCTGAAACCATCACCCCAATTATTTACTCTTCCTTCTCCACCCCTTCCCTAACAATCTGCCTTCATTAGGGAGGCTGCCTTTATGTGGAGATTTTCACTTCTTTTATTCACATCTGGTATAACATCATTTCTATTTGGAGCAGAAATACTGGTTTTAAGAATACAGAATATCATATCTGAGCATTCAAAAAAGTAGTCTGTTTCCAGCTGAGGCTTTTAACTCCCTCTTTTCAAATCTGAATGTTATTCTAGCTCACATTTAGGAGTTGCCTATCAAACAGCATTTTCTAGAGGCAAATATCCTTCTGCTTAGCCTTGTTGCCATGTACCCTCCAAGCTGTAAGTTTGCACTACATGAATATTTGTTTTTTTCTGGTTCCTCTTGTGATTGCTGCAGTCAGAGCTTTGAAAGCTCCAGAGACTTCTACGGAAGAATATAACAAAAGACTCAAACCAGAAATAATCAATTGAGATGCAACTCAGTGGTCCATGAGTGAGAATACCAGACTGGTAACAAAGAAATGTCCCAAGTTTGACGGAGATAAGTTAGACAATTACTTGGATAAGGTACAAAACTGGGTTAGAAACTTCCCACTTAGGTTATGCCTGTGAGAAGTTACCTGTACTCGCACAAAACCCATGGGAATGTCCTTACCTAAACCTTACTCATCTGTGGATAGACTAAGGAAGTCTCTGGCAGGTGTATATTACACAAACTCTTATGAGCCACAGACAGCAGAAAACTCTGAAGACTCACCAGCTTGTATTGGAGAAATTCCTTATTTTAGAGCTGTAGTGGCTCTTTGAAACCCCAGCTGCACCAGGTGGTCTCCACAAAAGCAATGGCTACAGGCTGTTGTAAGACTTTACAGCACACATTGAAAAAGCAGACAAAAGCAGGAGCCACTGAAGCCCAGTGCCTTTACCTGAAACTCAGAAGAAAAAAAATTATATATGTTTTTATACACAGACTTTTTGTGTGGAGCTCTGGCAATAAAGGAATTTGTTTCTCCACTGTCCTAAGCTCTGGCGTTGGTGTTCAACTTCTCTTGCTTTTAGGAAACTGCTGTGATAATGCCTGAACTCCATTTACAGCAACCCTCCCAGATATGGTATCTGTAAAGCAGGTCACGATAGAAATATAGCACATCACTTCTTCCACCTTGTCTTGTCCCACTCAGTGGACAATGAGGGAGCTGAACCTTTGCCATCCCCTGACAGAGGCTGTCCCTGCGCAGTCACGAGGAACAACAGCAAAACAATTAATTAGGCCTCCCTAATGGAACAATCAACAAACAGTACTGATAAAGGTGTTATTTTCATAAGCGATTATTTTACAATGCAACTAAATTTTGAAGAAAAGGAAGAAATTATTAAGAAAGAGGAAAAGCGAGGGGGAGTGAGACAGTGAGTAAGAAAGAGAAAAGGTTCTCACCACCCATGGATCCAGCAACATCTCACGGGATCAGTCCAAGTCTTCAGTTCTTCGATGGTGGGTGCACCACGATCAGCGTTTTTCTGTCCCTTTATACCCTTGAGATCTCTGGGTGGCATTCCCAATTTCCACGGGAAGCGGTGTTGATTTGCATGAGCCACATGAGCCAGCAGCAGCTTGGGGCCTGTCCCACACCTCTCCCTGGCACAGTTAACTGAAGAAAAGACAAAGTCCCATCTATTCAGAACATATCTCTTCCTTTTGTCAAAGCCTATCTACAAGGAGCCAAAGGGGGAGCACAGAGACATTGAGAGCAATCAACACTTCTCCCCTCCAGACAGATCTTATCACCACACAAGCTTTGAGGCACACAATAGCCAGGCTCTTACACACCTCCACTCAAGAAAACAGAAATCCTAGAAATTTTCTTATTCCCATTTACCAAATGATTAAGACAGACAGAGAGAGGGTAAAACAGCTTCCCTCAGTTCAAGTCCCTGGACCCTGAAATGATCTGAAATCTAGGATTTAAGTAAAACTGAATATATTTTAGAATTTGCAGGATTATAGTTGTAGTTAAAAACAAACAACCAACACAACAACAACATACAAAAACAAACAAATCCCCAAACAAACAAACAAAACCCAAGCAAAACAAAAAAAACCCACAACAAAACCAACCAAGCTAAAACCACAGTAGTTTAATTGTGAGTAGTTATCTCTTTTTGGCTCAGTAAGAAAAAGGCTCAAGGGTCTCTCTAGATCTTGGAGCAGTCACTTTAAAGTATACCTAACTCCCATCAGAAATAGCAAAGAAAGATTTGGGTTGGGTTTTTTTCCAGGGACAACTCGAAAGAGTCTCAATATCACAAGAGTGATAGGTTATACCAGAGTACTCAGAAATCAGATTTTATTTCCTCAAGTCAAAAACTTTCCTCTCTGGTAATGCTGCAGTGCACGTAATGGGATGTCAGACAGGAGGTGTGATTAAAGTAATAGTATAATTAAAAAGAGCTAGATGTGGGCATAAAAAATGATATTTTTGTTCTGACTGGTTTGACTCACTAGTGAACAGCTTGCTGCAGATCTTTTTGCTGCTTTCATGGAGTCAGTTTTGTTTTCTTTAGCTGCCTTTTTTTTTTTAAAGTAGATTTTCATCATGAAAGAGAAAGTTTCACTGTTACAGACAACCCAGGAGATGTTCAGCAGGTAACAGAACTCTGTCCCATGTGCCTGTGACACATGAAGAGTGAGCATCAATCTTTGACACCAGAGGAGTGAACCTAGACCTGCCTGATTCCAGAAACTACTCCCACTTACCTTTAGACACTGTAGGGATAACACATGGCCTGCTGTGCAGCATTTCAATGCACAGACAGAAAAAAGTGGTGAAGCCTCTGGATTAAATTTTTTGAAAAGTATTTTCACATGATACAATTAATTTCCAAATATTAAATGAACCCCTGATGAATATTTTAAAGTTATATAACTACTTCCTATGACTTCTACCATAATGAGATATCTTATCGCTATAATCTGATTTCCAAGAAGTGTCTGAATAGACATAAACCTTCTCCTGAGATACAACACCAAATCTATACAAGAAATTTACTCCAGTATATTTTTATTTCCTCTTTTTGACATGACTTTTTTTTTTTCAAGTATATTAATGCAATTTTGGATGTGAGTTTGCCTTACTACATTCTTATATCCCTGGCAGAAAGGCACAGGAGATGGCACAAAGATGGTTTAGTTTGCTCAAGTAGTGGCGGTAGCTATTTTTATGTGGAGGCTTCTTGTTGATAAGAAGTTTCCCGAGAAACTTGGCATTAATCTTGTGGTTTCAGGGTAGTTATATCTCTGCCTCCCACCTCCTTGTCTTTAAATGGATTCCTGTAGATGTCATGCCTCTTGGCCAGAATGCTCAACATTTACTCCTAAACTGGCACACTACTAATCTGTGCATTTAGCGCACGTACAGGTAGGTCTGATGGAA
Organism: Actenoides lindsayi; assembly: GCA_025331215.1. Taxonomy (NCBI): domain Eukaryota; kingdom Metazoa; phylum Chordata; class Aves; order Coraciiformes; family Alcedinidae; genus Actenoides; species Actenoides lindsayi. The sequence goes on from WTSP01009869.1 coordinate 78,285, forward strand.
ATCAATAACTGATATATTCTTCTTTGTGAGTCTGGGACCACTGGGAAATATAAGAGCTAAAATATCACCTTTAAAACAGTGTTATTTGTTTCTACCAGGGGAATAAAGCATTTAAATTAAAATCATTTTACAACTAAGACCATCTACCTGCATTACTATAGGAGTTAAACCCTTCCATTCTACAATAGCTGCCTAAGCAGGGCCAACGTTCAAATACCCCAAAATGCAGTAGCTCCTCAACTGTTATTTCATTTAGAAAGATTAAAAAAAAATAATGGCCATAGATGTCAAGTTATTTCTGCAGTGCCCTACCTTGAGCAAAGCATTATTCTTTTTCATTGTTGTAACAATTCTTGACTGAGCAAATTCCCAGTGTGTTCCCACAGAAAACATTCACGTTGTCAGATCACTGTACACCACCCTAAAGTGCCTGTTACTGACAGGGACTGAATTCTGTCACATCCAGCTTAACTGAAGAAAACAAAATTCAGTGTATAAGAAGGAAAAAGCTCCCTGTGTTCTCTATGACATTATTGAAGATTCAAGCCACTGATAACCACATAATAGGTATAACAGCCACAATGTCTCCAGCAGGCTTCATGAAAGATCAAAATTGTGTTTCTTTTTGAGGTTAAATACTGTTTAGAAAGAAACAATGGAGAAGATCATACTTCCTATACCAAATTGTAATGATATTTTGCAAATTAAGAAGTTAAAAACCTTTATTGGAAATAGAAAAATCTTATTTTGCCATTTCAAGTCAGGAAATAAAAGGACAAAAGCAAAGAAAGCAATTGGTGGAGCATCAGAGGCTCAACACTGCACAAAATTAGAAAAAGAACTGCTGAGGGGGGACCAGTAACATTGCAGATAGATATGTGCACCTAAAATGAACTCAATGTTCTCTTTCTTGTTGTTCCAATTTCCCTTCCACTCCCCCAGACAAAAGGAGGTCTGCTCAGAAAGTGGGTTTCTTGAGATAATGAGATTACTTGCAAAGAAAGATCATTAAAAGGGTATCCACCATTTTCTACTGGAAAAAAAAGCAACCACTTGCCTCACATTGTTTCAGTGGCTTTGGATTTTCCTGCTGAATTCCTAGAGACTATGTGCTGTTAAATATTTATGTAACTAGGGTATTATTACGAGCAATATAAATGATGGTGTATATAGAATAATAAGGAAAGCATATGCTTTAGTGGTTGCATTATATTCTCAAGTACATCAAATTTGGTGTGCAAAATGCATTCTAAATATTTACATCCACGAAGGAGCAGAAACTGGAAGCAGTGTTCAAGCACAAATTCTATTGGACTTAATTCCAGAGCTTGTCTCTCCAATAGTCAATCCAAGTAGAGGGAATTTCCTCATCATTTATTTAGTGTGCAAGTTTCAAAACCTAAACCAACGCAAGCTCCCTTTCCTATTAAGGTGGAATCATATTCTTCAGTTTGCACCATCATGATATTCCTTCCCAGCTTCAGAAAAGCTCATTGCCAAGCAACACACAGCCAAAGCAAAAAGCAGACTGAGAAGCATTTTATTCCCCCCCCTCCCCCCCATTGTTTGCTTCCAGCAAACTCATCTCATTCCAGAATCTGGGCATCCCCATAAACTCCTGCAATTACTGCACCGAATGGGAACACACTGTAATAACACAGTACAAAATACCAGAAAGACCTAGAAGCTTGCAGCAGGACCGAGGAACAAAGAGAATCACCTCCCATCCCCAAATTCGGAAGCGTTACAGAGAAAAAAACCCGGCAACAACAAACAAAACTTGGACGCTTGTTTCAGAGCTGATGAGCAAGTAGTACATAATCCTCCCGTACAGAAGGCCTATAGAACCTTGCCAGTCTTTCAGGATGGCAAACAGATGGTGGGAAGAATGCAGTGACAGCTTGAGAAGGCTGTGCAGCTATCTATAGATGGAGTTCTGCTGTTAACATTAACCCAAAGGTTGTTAGGAAGACAAGAAGCAGCCATCTCTCTTGCAAACTCTGAAAAACAATCTTAGACAAGCAAAATGCACACATGTATATGAGATGAAAGCAGTGTTAATTCTTACCTACCAAGGTTACTTTGAATTATATTCTGCAGAGGATACTATCGGAAAGGTGATACAAAAAGCTCATATTTTGCCTGGGAACTTTATTATTTGCTCTTTTATTTTTACTTGTAGCATCGGACCACAGAAAGTGAGTAATTACTTTTGCCTTATCCAGTGCATTTCTCCATTACTAATATTTTTGACAGATGGTACTGTTAAACTCAAAGATAGAAAGGAAAACATAATATTGTAGTAAATACCATAGTAAATAAGGTACCATTTTCAGGATCTCTAACCATCCTTCCAAAATTAAAGAGCTTAGATTCCTTTATCAATATTACCTTCTTAAAACAAAAAAAAAGTCTGTTCCTATTCCTTCCATTTCCTTTCTTTCCCACCTCTCAAGAGGTCACTGTATGCCTATATGCACAGACACGAATTGCCAAAAATTTAAGGCTTAATGTAGTTCCCCTTCTCCTCCTCAAAACCAGGAGCTTAGCAACTGAATTGCTCAGGACTAGAATTTTTCCAATTTCAGAAAAAAAAATAGGAGTTACTGTTTCAAAGTGGATCCCTTGCTATTGATACAGAAAAGGGATCTTCAAACCTTTCTGAGTTAATGATTAATAAAGGAAAGCCTGCATTTTACCAGGATCTAAGTGTAGTCATAGCAAGCTGAATATCCTTTATCTCCAAAGAAGAGTGGTCTAGAGCCTGCCTAGGTCTTGGATAGGAAACCTGGTACCTGAGCGATAAAGACTAGACAAATCATAGACCTTGAAAATCAACTGTATCAAGAGACTCAACTTACTTAGTTTTCGTGGGTGGCAGAAGAGCTCTGCTACCATGCCATGATCTTCCCAGCAGACAACGGGGCTGCCTCTTGGAGTACTGCTAGTGTAGAGAGAAACTTACCACAATTCCATTTGGTGCTCCCCCAGAAGTAGTCACGTTGACCAAGAATCCTCTTTTCCACAGGTCAGTGTGGCTTGAGAGTGTTTGGTTTATTTTGAAAATAAAGATGAGAGGGCCAGTGAGAATTCAGAACACATGCATATATCCTCTGTGGAAACAACAGGGAGGAAAAATGAAAAAGGAGATAGGAAAGAAACCACAAATATTATATTAATTGTTACAAAGTCTTGAATACAAGCTAAAGCATCAGAGGCCATTGCCCTCCTCACTACATAAAATGCCTAAACCCAAAAGATGAAACAAATACCCTTTTACAGTAGGTAAAAGTTGACAGTAAGGCATATCTCGAATACAATTAGTCATGAAGGTATGATCAGAAAAGAGAGAAGAGATTTAGCTTCTTTCAGCTTCTGCGGCTGAAAACCATATGCTTGATGCAGCTTTGAGTCCTCAGCTGAAGCTGCCACAAAAGGTGATGAGGAATCTGTACCAAAAATTCTACACAACTCTGTTTATTATCATACAGAGCTCAAACATATATCTTGCAACAGAAGTGGAATCACAGGCAAATGGAGTTAATGTGATGCCAGCTCAACTCTGGGTTATTATGCTCAAAAGCATAAACACATTGGAAGCCTGCATGAAAATAGACCTAAAATAATAGGAAACAACCTAAAAAGTGAGCCAGCCTACATGTAGCCTTGATGCTAATTCTAATACTAATATTTGAAGACAAACAAAAAGGACACAATGTTGGATTTAGAATTCCTGGGTTAAGGTGCTGGACACATTGCTGTATACACAAATGTGCAGCACTCCAGAGGCATTCCCTGCCTATTTCCCTTTACATCAAATGGCCTGCTGAGAGCTGTCATGAGATTGTTTGGCCCAGGCAACATATCCTTCCGTATACATTTCATTACTTTTTTTCACTCCTTAATCACCTGGAGAAAATTCTCCTAATATGTTTTAATTTCCTTCCACTTTCAACTCAACTTTTAACATTACCATTGGAGTTGGAACACTGATGACTGAGCCTATCTAAGCCAGAGAAGTGCAACTAGACTGTGGGGTTATTTTGTGTCAGAGATGCTCCTCTGCACACCACTTACGGATATTGCCATCTTATTTTCCCAGAGGTGAAATAAGTATATTCATATCTAGCCTCCTAATTTAGACTCGCAGCTCTGAGTTGCCCAGCACACCGCCTTGGACATCACGATTTCCAAATACCTCACTGACAAGCTGAGCAAGCACAAAACCCTTGGATTGACAGATAAGATGAGCAAATATACAGGCATTCAGGAATGCATGACAGGATAATTAATTGTCTGGAAAGACTGATAATAACAGTCTTTTTTTTACAAGGGCTTATAGTGATAGGACAAGGGGTAATGGCTTCAAACTGGGAGGAGGTAGATTTAGATTAGATATGAAGAACTTCTTCACTGTGAGGGTGGTGAGACATTGCCCAGGGAAGTTGTGGATGCTCCATCAGTGGATATGTTCAAGACCAGGTTGGACAGGACTTGGAACAACCTGTTCCAGTGGGAGGTGTCCCTGCCCATGGCATCACGGTTGGAACTAGATGATCTTTAAGGTTCCTTCCAACCCAAGCCACCCAATGATTCTATAATAGAATTTCTTATGAAAACCATTCTGATAAAAAATAAGTGAGGTTTGGCTAATACAGGTACAACATGTAGTACCACAACTCTTCAGCTATGCAGAGACTACACTGCAAATCACATACCACATTCAGATGGCCCTTACTTCCAGAACTTGGCTTGCAGATGTTATTTCTGAAGTCACTTCTCTTACCGCTTCCTAGCAGTCTGGCCCCCCTATTGCAGTGTAAAACTTTGCCACTCAGCTTCCTTCACCTCACACCACAGACATGAAAACCTGCAAAGCAGAATGTACTACGAAGGATTAGGGCTGTCAATATTGTCTATTTACACATTCTAGTACCAGGCTGATTTTGTCCCAGAGCCACTGGCATAGCCCCAGAGCCTCTGACCCATACTGACAGAGAGCAAACTCAAGCTGTACTACCAACACACATCCCCTGGCCACGTCCAAATCTGTAAACATGAAGTCAGTTTGGATGAATCAAGGACTCACGTTTTGTTTGTACTATAGATGTAGCCATAAGGTGTGTGGAAGAACCTATTACTTTTCAAATGAAAACCAATCTCAGTAATAGAAAGCTCTTTGCTGGAAAGGACAGGAACAACTCATTCTTCCTGAAGACTGGTCTATCTCAGGGATAGGAAAAAACCCCCCACATTTTAAACATACTCCATTTAAGGCAACAGATTTACAACGCTCATGAGTTCCTTATTAGATTTTCCCTAGTTCAATTCTTGCTTTAGTTGCAAGAAGATGAATGAAAACTTTACCTGCTTGTTTGAACATACTCTTCCAAACTGTGTTAGCTCTTTTTTAACTACCACTTAATCAGAAATTAAGTTCTCACTACCAGCTGTAGAAATGCAGCTCAGGGAAAACTGAAAAGTTTTAATTTCCCAGTGCCCCTATTATGCTGCAGCTGTAAAAGCCCCATGTTTTTTGTCAAGATCCACAATTTTCTTGTACTTTCTTTTACAACATTTGATTCCAGGATGTTGTCGCTGCAGCACATCCAGGAGGAGAACTTGGAGGCAACCATTGCAAGAAATGCTCTCTTACGGTTCTTTAAAACCTTTGCAGAGACAAGAGAAAAAATATATACATATTTATATGTCTATGGGCTTCTCTTTATGCTAATATCATGTATTACTCTGGAATTACAAAAAAAAAGGGGAGAAAAAACTGTGTTGCATTTATACTCAAAATATTTTCAATAAACATAAAAAAAATACAGCCATTTGAAATGCCAACAGTTTTTAAAGCCTGTAATTTATAAAGGTATCTTTATAATTTTCATATCTTCAGGAAAAGCTGTTTGGGCAGTTTTAAAAGCTCACTGTAGCTGCAATTGTAAACATCCCATTGAAAAGCATGAAGATAAGTTCTTCATTTGCATTTTTATCTGTGTTGTCTTACAACCATTAATTGTCGAAATGAAACAGAGAAATGTGTATTAAACCCCAGGCTACTAGAAATTAATATACATGGAGAATAGAAATATCTGGAAGTTCGGGATGACCTCCATGTTTCAGAGAAGATTAATCAAACCACAAGTTATGGTTTCCAATTTGCCGCAAAATAACAGATCCTATTTCATAATAACTACAGAAACAATATACCCAGTTTAGCAGAACTCTTAGATTATCTGATGGCAACACATAACTAAAAGCCAGTGCTCCAGTTCTGGGAGCTTGAACACGTGAAAGCAGGGAGTATGTATGTTTGTTTAATCGCAATGAGCTTTAATCATAGGGTATTGAGTGGCACATAGACATTTAAACATCCACCTTCAGCAAAACTGCCCTTTGCATTCCTTTCCAAGCCATCCAGAACTCAACGGGGCAGATCCAAGCTGATGTAAATTGTCATAGCTGCATGAAAGGCAATGAGGCCAATGCAAATTTACACCAGCTGAGTATGGAGACAAGTATTTGGCTATTTAAAGACCAGCCATAGAAGGCTTACTCAGGTGATTTCTCTGGCTCACAGCCAAAGAGGGTCAGGGATGTTCACAAGGGCTAGAAAGAACTCTGAGGAGCTGTCAGGGAAGCTCAGAGCAAAATTTGACTCCTGGTTTTGTCTCAAAGTGGTACTGTTGGACAGAATGTAAATGTAATCAGCTTAAACATTTCAAGTCTCATTGAATAAGCAAGTGAATTCTCCCAAGCCATATGAAGCTACAGTCCCCATGGAACATAATTTTAATTTAATGTTCTTATGTTAATAACTAGGAAATGTCATGGCATTTAAACTGCAGGACTGCACTGTAGCCAACTTCTCTATCAAATTTAGGGCTGCTCCTTATCACCGTGTGAGGGATGTACCTCAGATGGGGCAAGCAGAAGGTAGAGGGGGCCGGATGCTCTTTACAGTTAACGTTCAAGGCTACACTTCTGTGCCAAGGTGGGAACTTCAGGGCTACAGTTTGACTGCGGGCAGCAGTCAAATCAGAAAAAAAAAAAAATATTGATTGGGAAAAAATACCCAACATGCCGAACACCGGTCTAAATGAATGGGATGCAGTCTTATATAAATCAATACTGAGTCCTCTCAAGTGAGGAGCTAGGATACCTTTCAGCATACCTGACATTTTACCTATCATTTGTGCATCCAAAAATGCCTCGCAAACTCCCATGTAACTCTCCAAAAATACTGCTAAAACGCAGCATTAGGAGCACAGCGATCTGTAAGCAAGTACAAGTTTGTAGGAGCATCCCCTTCACTTGTTAACTCCACTGAGGACTCATCAACAATTCTTTTGTATTAGTCATGCAATTATTATTATTTATTCTTGTGTAGCAGATGTATCCTGCTTTTTACACTTCGGGACATATGAAAGTTTCCAATGCAGCAAATTCACATTCAATACTACGTAGAGAGGAAAGGGCAAAACAATCTCCTTTTCAGTACTCGAGAAAAGAGGCAGACTAAGGAAGTTAAGAGACTTGCCCGGTAAACCTATTTCCAGCAATTTCTCGAGCCCCTTTCAGGTTACACCTCTTAGCTGTAGTCTCACAAGTGACCCTGGCAAGACTGCACATGTGAATGCACAAAGTCAATGACACGGCCAAAAACCCGGGTCAGCTTTCCAAATCAGTCTCTTCTCTGAATTTCATTCATACACTTTAGAAATGAAGGACTGCCCCTCCTGTTTCACTTCAGATCAAAATTACAGAGACAGATAACCAAGTTCCTAATCTCCATCAATTTTCAGTGAGGGTAGTCACATTCCTAATACAGTTGATTCAAATGTTTCCCTTGAATCTCCATTTCCATCTCCATCCTGTCTAAAAATATTGATTCTCAGCTTCTTGCAGGTAATTCAAAACTTCTCGCATGTTAAGGTCACTCACAATGACTTCTTACAGCCCAGGCTTCAGTTTCAGAATGGTCAAAATTGCTCAGTGTGGTTTGGATTAGAAATATAAATGCTAATACAAATAAAACACTAGTAGAGTTGCAGCAAAATTCATTAAATGTTGAAAAAAAAGAGGTATCTTGTTCACAATTCATTACTTGTAATTCCCACGTCCCTTTTTATATCAGGACTTAGGTTCCCAAGTGACCTTGATGGATCTGAAAGAATTGCCCTCCTCCACATACGTTATAAGAAAACATCAGTCAATCATGCCACCCAGGGTGCAAGTTAACCACTCCCTCTGCAAAGAGAAGCTCATCATGGCTGGAAACAGAAAACAGACGCCTTTCTTTCTGCCAATGACCTAGGGCTAGATGCTAACTTCATTTACATTGTATTTCACACAGTTGTTGAACACCACAGCGAAGGAGAACGTGCAGATAGCCCTTTCCACAACAAGGGCAGGGACACCTGAAGAGCTTCTGGGAAGGGAAGATCAGAGCCCTTTGAGGACGCTGCATTTAGTAAAGCCTCTTCTCCTGCAAAGCCCCTTCTCCTCCAAAGCCCATTTCATTCCACTCATGTACAGAGCCTAGCACATTAGCTATTAGTCTAGGACTGGAACACCTGTGTGATACTGCAGAGGAGATGAGTAATAAGCATATTAATGACACATTAATTAACCAATCAATTAGTTCCTGCCTTCTGCCATGGAATATTTGTGCCTTCCCCCTATAAAGAGCGAAATAGTCGAAATACTACTTCTGTCCACAGAGGCTAATATCATAGTTCACCTTTCCACCAGTGAACATTAGTAAACATTGCTCTGGTTGGAAATCCTTTTGATCACATACGTGGTTTTATTTATTAGTTTTCAGACTTTTTTTTCCCCCTCTCTTTTCCTCAAAGGAATGTTTAAAGGAAAACGTTGGTCAGATTCTGAGCTCTGTGCATCTCTGAGTCTGTCTTCCATACAAATATCGTCTTCCTTTTCTCTCCCATAAATTGCTACCACAAGGATGAGGAGTACAAAGAGGACGGTATAATGATTGATGACACACGCTGATGAGCGGCATGTTCTTTTTATATAATTTTAGCTCTCAAAACAGCAACATTAGGACAGTATCTGCCTTCAGAAACAAACTGTCAACTGTAGCAACATCATTAGCCAATTCACTGTTGGGTAAAAACCTTCTCATCTTAAACACTCCTACTTATATTGAACTTCACCCACCCATGCTAGTCATTTAATTTTAATGTTTCATTTCACCCAATGTATTTTTTTTTTTTTAACTTCAGAATTTTAATCTAAGTCTCATTTGCCTTTTTAGTGCAAAAGCTGTGCTTAACCTTGCTGTACTTAGCTCCTTGGCTCAATACAATGGTTAATGCCATTTTCTACTGAGCTTTAGAAACATGAAAAAAAAAAATAAAATACAGTGTTGATGAGTACTGTATTGAATAGCTAACTTCTCATTATACCAAAGAAGTTCCACTATAATAGAGTACAGAGATTACCTTTGGGCTAATAAGATGAATGGAAAAGGGATCTAAAGCTGGATTCTTGCTCACATTACAAAGATTACATTTACTGCATGTTTCACCTTAGGCTCTCAGCTCGTGTTTACCGAGACTTAAATATCATAATCCCCACGAGAAGACTAAGGCACAATGAAATTAAATAACATTTATTATTTAGAACATTTAATAACATTGTTTAGAAATACCAATTTCCTGATCAATCAGATGCTACTCCTAACCCCAGCCCAGATGAGGGGTTCAGAATCATACGCACTCTCACTTCAGACACAGCTACCAAGTTGCAGTTACTCCCCTTTTTCCATCCCCTCCCACCTTACGTCGGACCTGAGTTCACTATCATCTCCTCCTCCTCCTGCAGCATCAGATTTTCTAACCAAAAAATTCTCAGGCGAGGACAGAGGTGGAAATGTATGCAGCGTTATCATCAGGGTGCCTCAGCAAATATTTATTGTTAATATGTACTATCTATCTTGGGATGAGCAAGCTATCCCCCAGCCAAGAACCAGAGCCCTGCTGTGCTAGACTCAGCAAATGCATTGCACAATAAAAATCCCTTCTCTGAAGATCTGATGTTTCTTCCCGATTCCAGTGGAATTTTCTGCACAAAGCACCATGGTGAATCTCATGGTGTTTCAGCAATAACTTGTCATCACTGTGCTTTTGACAATTTGGGATAAAAGCTTCTCTTAGGTCCATAATTTCTATAGCTCCACATAAAAAGAAAATGGAGCTAAAGGAACAATATTGGCAGCTGAAGAAATAAGCATCGCAAGGTCCTGCGCCTTACATTCTTCTATTTCTGTGACCTCTAAGATCTAAAAAAGAAGGTAAAGATCCAAGACTAGGAGCAAAGAGGCAATGTGACCTTTTCTCTAAGCCAGACAATAAACAGTAAAGGGTATTGTTAATGCAGTGCACAGGCATTTAGCCACATGTCTCATTAACTTTAATGGGAGTCTCACCTAAATATCTGAACATAGCTCCAAAAGTATACCCTAAAGTGTGATATCTGGGGGAAAAAAAAGAAATCACCCAGAGAGAGCGTATTAAAAAAAAAGAGGAGAAATAAGAAAGAGCAAACCAGATACAAAAGTACACGTGTGGGTGGGAATACCCAAGGGTTATGTGGATGTATGCTGTGAAAAGAGGTAGCTCACCTCCCAACCAGACACGAAGGTGGTTCGAAGCAGTCAGAGGTAGAATGTAACTAGAAGGGAAAGATATCAAAGGACTGGTTCCATTAGCAGCAGCAGGGACAGCTATAGAAAAACATAAGGGGGAAATCCATAGGGAATATCAATCTACAAACCCCAATGTGACAGTTTTATGTCTCACCATAATTTAATATAATAGAGAGACGTAGGCACTAAAGCATTCAGGTTAAAGTATTCATGAATAATAAAATCATATTCATTTTATCTGGTCACATTCTATTCAAGATTATTTTACTACCTTCCAAAGGGTAAATCTGGCAAAGCTTTTGAACATGTTAAGATAATTTAAAAGTAAATGCTTAAGTTGTTTAAACCTTTAATGGCTTCTTCCACGTCAGTCTTTGTGAAAGCTATGAATGGAAGAGGGAGAAGAGTTAAAATACAACGTCCATATAGAACAGAAGGGGAGAGGTTGTACACAACGGGGCTTGAAAACTAAATTCACTTCCAAAAAAACTTCGCATGTAAACATTGAAAAGTTTTGTTCAAAATTAGCTTTGAAACTAAAAACACCACCATGAACAGGGCTCCTCTGACACGCACAAAGTTGTCACAGCTACTTCTACTGAAGAGTGTTAAGATCCCTACTGACAAAGGCAATTAGAATATCGGTCCCAAAGTTTATATTGTTCTTCCTGAGCCCTTTGAGTAAACCAGGAGTGTGCTGATGGCACTGTCCTGTGTTCTGACCACGTTCTCCCCTCTCCACTGGAACTGCTGCCTCAGGTAACCCACTGCCACTTTAACTCGTCACAAGGCCACGACTGCTTTGTCCCCCTGCCTCAGCTTCTGGCTTTGATGCCTTTAGCTCTGCAGCCCCACTGGCAAAGGTGGCAGCCAGGACAACGCTGCATCCTGCCCTTCAAAACCTCCTGTTCTCACTGCAGAGAGCAGAAACACTTGAGTTGCTCTGACAAGCTGGCACGGGTTTACAAAATTAACTTGGGCACTGTGTCCTGCCTTAAGGCAAAGCACAGAGGTCCATTCCATCGTCCAGAGATCACTGCCATGCCACAGCAGCATGGGGTATGTTAGCCTGGAAGGAGAACCACTGCTGCTTCCACAAGCTGGCAGGGCTGTCAGCAAAAGGTACCCGATTGTGCCATGTCCACACACCCTTGTGGGTTTTCAAAGCTTTTGAGACCTGTAAATCAAAGAGTATAAGATCATTTTATTTCTAGTATTTCATAAGCTTTGTTCTCCTGTAAGCTCCAGGCCCGATCCAGAAGAGCTTTTGGGCATGTGCTGAAAACACATGAATAACCCAATGAATTCAAGCTGCTTGGTGCCTCCCTTTCACCCTGGGATTTGGCATGCTTCTCCTAGAGCCAGGCAAAGGAAACGGCAAATCATTAACTAAATAATCTTTGCCCATGACAAAGACATTAATCAAAATGTCGGTATTCATGTTCCAGAGGGGCATTTAAACCATCAGCTATTCATTTGCTTCAATATAGCCCAATGTCACTTCTACTGAACAGCATTCAGATTTTCTTCCAAGAGTATGACAGCATCTAAACTAATTTTAGCTTTATGTAACAACTTCTATTAAAAAAAAAATAAAAATGCAGCATTTATGAGATTGAGCAAAAGAAGAAAAAAAAAAATCAGTTGTGAAAGTCAGTATTGTGTCAAGTGAACAGAAGGAAATACTCAGTGTTTGTACACATGCAACCTGCCACCTGGACAAACATTTTTAATAAAAAATAGCCAATCTTTTCTTCTCAAGAGTGCAAACCTGACTGCTAATTTCCCATGTGCCCCAGTCCCCTCCTCCCTCTCATTTCTCAACAATTCAAATACCTCAACTTTAAATTCTTCAAGAACAAATCTTCCACTGTCTACAGAATGTAAATTCAGCAAGCAAAAATATCCCCTGAACAACCCACATCCCTTTCAAACCTATATCACCAGGCAATTTTTTCTCCTCACAACAAAATATTTTTGTCATAAGCCAAACAAAACAAAAATCTAGAAATCCTTTTCTCTTACATAAATTATACCACAGTGGGAAACAATGCTAGTTTACCTCTCCAGAGAGCACACACACAAAAAAATACAACTAAGCAAATAAATAAAGCCCCAAACACAGAAAATAACTTTCCAGGAAATGTCTGGTTTCCTGATTATTTTCCTCTTTATTAGGAAACTAAGGAGAAACAAATGGAGCTGCTGCTTCAATGTGAATCCCTGCTAAGAGTATAATTGTGGCACTGAACATGCCTTTCTTGTTGGAAAAGATAATAAGTGGTAATTCTGGAGAGATAATACAAGACCTTGGAAAAAATATAGGAGTAGAAGTAGTTTTATGTAGTAAATGATGTCATTATCATAGTTTTTAATGCAAGCCCTGTTGGCTTTGATGAAGCTTTTTATCATCTTGAAGTATGCCTGCAGAGAGAAGGTAAAATGACTGACAGCACATCTTGATAGGGGTCTGTGAGCAGCATATGTCAAGCCATCTTAATACAGTCATTCAGCCAACAAGAAAAGGCTTCCTGAAAGAAAAAGCCACCACTCCACACATCACAGAGGTCTCCTCCTCTAAGAAATAGCTTTGTCATCACCCTTGAAGTCTGGTGTAACTTAACCCACTTCACTGTGTTTCCTGTCACCCAGGATAGGAACCTGGGGGCATTGTTAGCAAGGACACACATGCACTGGTCTCAGCAGCTCAGTTTCCTCCACAGCAAGTCTTCTGCAATCTTATTATTTACACAGATGATAACTTCTAATTGGTTTGTGTCCTCATTGACTAGACAAGTGGGGAGGGGGGGGGGGAAGATTCACCTGAATGGCAGGATTAAGTAAATATAAAGAATTTTTAAAACGTTTTTAGTTGAAAAAGTGGTGCATTCCTATCTTAGAAGATACATGCAGGCCATTTATTCAGTACTAATAAATACCTTTGCTCATCTAGCTGTTCATTACACAGCATTCCCATAGTAGAGGATGACCAAGGCATTTGTACTGATCTCATTTGCAGCTTCTGCTACTTAGTTCCCAGCTGCTGTTTACAGAAGCCGGTTGGCAATAACAACAACAAAGTACTTTGCTCTTCATTTATGGGCTGCTGAAAGATAAAACCATTGATAAGAAAACCTTCCAAGTATCTAGGCTGACATTTGGCCTCCTATCTACGTCATACAGCCTCTGAAAATTCCCAGATCTGTGCAAGATCTCTCAAAATTCAAGGAAATTAACCTGTTTCATAGAAGAGTTTATTAACCTGGACACTGCACTAACCTCCCATGGCTGCATGAACTGCTTCCTGATGCAGAGCTCATTTCTGGATCTGGATTTAGCTTATGAAGCTGTTCATACTCCCACACATCCTCACTGATGACCTAAAGCCCCTGACTCTTACATCAATGCCTCTTCTCTGGCCCAATCTATTTCCTGCAGCAAACAGATGGAATAAATATAGCTAGGCAGGTATATGCAGAAAGGAATCATTAGAGGATGCAGCTCAGGATTGCTGTAAAATGAAGACGTGCAGAACCAGTGAACGCACAGTTCTCTAACTCTTGTGAAAGTGGGCACAGATAGAAACAACATCTCAGAAGGTCAGGTACTTTCTTTTTCCATACATTACTGTCAGTTCCACTAAAATCACCTGTCACCAGCTGGTTTTTTGTTTGGTTTTGTTTCTAATGGGCACAGGGGCTCATTCCCTCCATCAGGTACACAACAGAACATGGATTCAGCCTTTACAGCCTGAAGACCCAATTTGTTAGTTGATCTAAATCATAGAATCATAAAATCATTTTGGGTGGAAGAGACCTTTAAAATCGAGTCCTAACATTTGCCCATTGCTGCCAGGTTACCACTAAACCACGTCCTTCAGCACCACATCTACATGGCTTTTACATCTCTCCAGTGATGGGGACTCCAACCTGTTCCAGGGCTCCGAACCTTCTATATCATGTGCAGTATTCAAGACAGAAGATATATATATGGATATATAAACAACAGAATTATATATATATATGTAGAAATTTAGCTAACATCAGCCTCAAACACCACCTTTACAATTTATTTGACCCACCAGTTTCATCAGCTCTGCTCAAAGCTTGAACATCTACACTCTGTAGGCCTTCCAGTTTCTGTGCTGGGCCCATGTAAATCCAGACTTCAGCCTAAAAAAAAACTCCTTGAAAGGACCAGATGGTATGTAACATCTTTTCCTACTATTCTCTATTCTTAGTGACTTAACCTTTGTTACTTGAATTAATGTGATAAAGTGCTGATTGCAAACATTGATAATTAACATCTGTGCACAGTACCTTGCTTTAGTATAAGATTCTGTAACCTGGGGTACAAAAAAAATTCAGACATAATATATAGCTCTGTAAGAGAGCTCCAGTCTCAACCATGGTCAAAAAAAAAAAAAAAAACCAGGGGAAAAAGAGATACTATAACCTTTCTATTTCACCAATGCAGTTTGAAGTGCAGCATCACAAAGGTACCAGAACAATTGATGGTGCAGTGAACATGCTACAGAGAAAGGAAAAGCCAGACAGTAATGGGATCTCTCAGCTTGATTATTTGACTGGTAAAAGGTATGTGAATCTCCACCCTGAGGACTAAGAGATGTTTGTTCTTTTTCACACATCAGAGTTAAGTGTTATTGTTGCAGAGATGGAGAAGGCTGTGGGATTTTGGGGTGGTTTGGATGTTGTTTTGGGTTTGTTTTTTTTGCTGAAGAGCTCACATACTGAAAAAATCCAGTTGAGGTGAAGAAAATCATGAAGTATGTGTCAGGTGGGTCTTGTCTGAGTAACAGTCATTGGACAAAAAATAAAATAACACAGGTGGTTTATTTTGAGTTTCCTAATTTAGAATACTGCCAGAACTACTACTGCAGAGTTTAAAAAGGAGTTTAGAAACTGAAAAAATGAAATACATATTTTGATTTGCAGCATAGGAAACATTTTAAGTTTAAAAAAAGAATCTTCACTGTGGGCAGAAGACCAATAAATCATTTCTGCATTCAATTCTAATTTCTCTGTCAACTTCCCTTTGATTATACACTGAGGAGCATGAAGAGGACTAAGCTATAGGCTACCTCATCTGTAATGTGTAATAATTCCCTGCTAGAGATGTTCATTATGTCTACAGGCACTGGTCCAGAGGACCAAGTCTTCTAGATACCTATTGCTAGGTTATCAACATAAAAAAAGATTAAAACAATAAATTGCCGTAATCAAAGCCACCTAAGGCTCTACCATAACAGCAAGAAGAATGATGAGTTCTGTCTGGGTGAGGGCAGCCTGGCTGGGTCACTGCTGACCAAGGCAATAGAGCAGGGTAGCAGTCACAAATCGAAGGACTGCGAGCACAAAGCCATGAGTTTGTAGATTGAGCTCAGACTTAGGCAATTTGCTGAATGCTCTGCTGGCAGCAAAACCAAAGAGAAGGCCTTCATATGTGTTTGCTGGACCAGGAAACTTTGGAAGAGAAACATGGTATAATTCCTTCTGACTGCCACTTCAGAGCAGAGCAGCAAGCCCCACTCAATGCTGCCCTCAGAAGCCATTTGGAAGGTGAGACAGTGGCCACCTGCCTGCTGGGCAGAACTTTTTGTTCATGGCATGTCCCACTGCTGCTCAGCCAGATGAGCTGGCTGCCTTTAGGCTTCCAGGTGGGACTCAAGCTGTTATTGATTGACTTTTGAAGCTTTCCATGGTAGGCTTACTTCTCACCAGAGATATTATCTTACTGCATCCTGCCACCCTGCAGCAGATAATGCCAGCAGAGATGTTCAGCCAAGAAGTTTCTGCACGCACATGGTGAAATGAGAGCAGGACAAGGGCCTTGGAATGAGCACAGCTGGATGCAGAAATGGTGAGGTAAAGGGTCATCCTCTGTCAGATCTTCCACTCCACTATGCTTTGGAGCAACCTGGCAACTGCTTCTCCACATCCCCAGTAAAATCTTTTTTGGAACGTGTTGCCCTACTGGTCTGTCCCATATTTCATTCATTAAACTCAGCAATAGATCAGTGATGGGGAAGAAGTATAAATCACAAAAGCCACAGTAAAGAGCTAAAACAAATACTGCTCACGCTGCAGCAAAATGCTTTGTGGGGCTGGCCATGGGAACTAACATTTCAGCTGTTTTAGAAGGGAGTTCAACTTGATAGACATTTTTGCTACATATAGACATTTTAAAATTAAAATGAAGTTAAGCCAAAAATATTTATCAAAGGTCACCAGCTTATTGTTACTGTGTAATAGTATTGTCATCATTCTGGCTTGCAGCTTGCTGAATGTCTACTCACTGGTTTGAACAAGGTTGTGTCAAGTAATGTTCCAATAAAACAAGAGGAAAGTTCTTGCCCTAAAGTGTTTTCCTATACAACAGCATATACTGCCCTCACTGCTGCCTCTCTATTTTTACCTGCCATAACACAATGAGAATATCACTGATGTTACTGCAGAATGAACTGGGATCTCATCTATTGGATCTGAAGTTGCTACTTCGTGATGAATTTGACTTCCACAGGAAGGTTACATAGGCTTCTCTTTGAGCTCCCTTCCCTCCTCCACACCCTCTTAGCCCCAGATCAGGTTCTTCGAGCAGAGCACTGGGAAAAATGAAGTTGGGTTTATGTTAGGACAAGGGTGTTCTACTTCAGTTATTTATTGCAGTAATCACCCCATGGAACTGTGCTTTCCTCAAATTGCACATATAAATTATCAGCTATTACTCCTTCCTGCAAAGGTTGAGGCAACCTCTTGTTTTACAGGTATAGTGAAATTTAGAGGTTAAAACATACTTACAACTTGATTTTTTTCTCTCCCTGCTTCACCAGCTGCAAGGAAACAGCAAAGGAAATCAACTTATTACCATCTGAGCAGCTTATATGCTAACTGGAATTATATATAAGCTTTGTGAAGCATTCTGAAATGCTATACTTGAGCTTCAAGAGATCGAGCTTCTCACTGCTATTCATTTTTCAATTTTCAGCTTCAAAGATCTTGGACATTCTCCTCCAGGCTCATCTACAAGCAGGAATCCAAGGTCTAGTCACATTGGGTGATTTTCTCAGACACAGGATTTGTTGCAGTAGTCTTGAGACAAACCAGCAGATGAAAAAAAAGGAAGAAAGTTTATGCAATATTAGACTTGCTTTTATTTTCCCCATATGCCATGACAATCCCATTGTCCTTGAAAGATGAAAGCAAATCTACCTTGTGGAATATGACTAAGATTATTATGGAGTTTCGTACTTGACAATCTACTTTTAAGCAAGACTTTTGTGCACTCCCATGCAAAACTGTGTTCGCCATGGTTCCACGCTAGCTATTGTTGGAGATACAAGAGCCCCACTGACTGCTAACAAAGAACACCGGCAGAATAAGGCCATACTCCAACAAGGGGTTTAGCAAGACAGGCACAGGAGATGCCATACCACCTGGTGCAGCCAGTCACAGGCAGAATAAGATGCCAAGAAAAGCTAACATCAAATGCTCTCCATCA
Organism: Actenoides lindsayi; assembly: GCA_025331215.1. Classification (NCBI taxonomy): domain Eukaryota; kingdom Metazoa; phylum Chordata; class Aves; order Coraciiformes; family Alcedinidae; genus Actenoides; species Actenoides lindsayi. The sequence goes on from WTSP01009869.1 coordinate 96,481, forward strand.
CGGGAAAAAGCCTTTTCAAGATGAAGCTGCCACCAGCAGGGAGGCAAGTGGTATATAGTCACCATCTCAACACCCTTCAGGTATTAGGGAGTCTTTAAAACTCTGGTGTACTAGTGAGACAAAGCATAAGCAACCAGTAACACCCATGTTACTTCACATATATGCTTGAAGATACAGGTATAAGAATTTTAAACTATAACAAAGGTACCCTAGGGAGTTGGGCACTTGACCATGAGTTGTAAGCGTTGCTCTGTAACAACTGCTCCCTACTGCTTTCCATTGCTCAGAGCAGTGCTTCTCAAGACTTTTGTTTATTTTCCTCCCCCCCAGGATATATAACAGGTTCTCTGAAGTCATTACTTCTCAGGCTTACAGCAAACTTTTTCCTTACAACCCTATAGGCAATACATATATACATCAGCAAGAAAGAAGGGCTCTCAAGCACACTTCTGGCCAAGATTTTGCTTTCCCCAACTTCTCCCTCACCTTTTTTCCCCCCCATGAGTGTTGATCTAGGTCTGTCCCTTTCCTCCACCCAGCAAGTACAGGGATTTTACTCAAGCCTGTACCACAACTGTTATGGCTTCCAATAACATGTAAGGTGGAACAAACAGCACAGAGGTGACAGAAGCTCTCTCTGTTAGAGATAATATTATCTCAGAGGAGATCCCTCTGGCCTGCAAGAAACCAATTAGAGTCTATTGATAGAGGGCTCCTCCACAACTGAGAATCATAAAATTGTTTAAGTTAGAAGAGACCTTTAAAATCAACCGGTCCAACAATTAACCCAGCAGTGCCTAGTCCAAAAATAAACCATGCCCCTAAGCACCACATCTACATGCTTTTTAAATATCTCTAGTGACAATGACTCAACATCCCATACACCTTAGCAGCACATCCCTAGGCTATTCCCTCCCCACTACTGGTGGGCACTTCTGCCAGGGAGCCAAGCACAGGCCAGAGCTCATCACCCAGAACCCAGTCCTGCAGTACCTGAACACAATTAGCATAGCAGGTCCAGGGGCACCAGGCAGGTTCAACCAAGAGATGAGATCATCAAAGAAACTTACACTGACAAAGCAGGTCCAAGATTCAGTCAGGAAGGCCAGCACCAGACCAGGGTGCAGATAAACTAATGTCATAACCAGCTTAGAGAGCAACACTCCTTCAGCACAGTTCAAACCAGGCTCAGGGCTGAGCTTAAATAAAGGCCCATGGAAGGGAGGGGGTGGAAACCCCAGGTGAGGCTGGTCAGGGCCATCAAGGCCTCTGAGTGCCCCTGGGATACCCACTCCCTTACTATATCCTATTCCCTATCCACAGTATTCACACTCAAGGTTTAAAAACCCTCTGGTGAGGACAGACAGGCTATTGAGGTACAAAGGTCTTTTTTTTTGTACCTTAGCATTCAGTTCAGAAAGGTCGTGGGGCTGGACGTTCAGCTGCTGTGTAACACTGGGGGCTGTATCAGTGAGCAGCAGTGGAGAATTTAGCAAACGATTTTGTTCATATAACCCATCACATTGACCAGTCCTTTTATTAATCTGAGCATTTAAATGAGCTCTCAATAGAAAAAAGTAACTAGAGCTGCAAAAAAGGAACAAGGTAAGGCAAGGACAAATACATAATTATCTTGAATGGGGAAAAAAAAAATGGTGCAGCAGAAGTTCATGTTCCTTTATGTGGAACACAGCCCAGTTAATGTACAATTTAGATGCAATAGTTTTCTCTGGCTGGGAAATCAGTTTGATTTTAGTTATTTATTTATTTATTTTCCCCAGTGTAACCTTTTAACATTTTTCCTGGAGAATAGAATGACGATGGAACTGAACTGCTGCAGCAGGCTGTACAAATTCATTAATGACATTAGCAAAATAATGCTTTCAAACATGTGTGTCAGCACAGGCAGCAGCACTACACTGTTACTGAGAGTCTTCCAGCCTTCCACTTCTGTTGTAATGGGAACACACAGCTCTGTCATCACTAATGCAAGAAATATAAGGTCTTAAAAATCTAGATTTGCCATGTTCCTGCACATACTCTCCTCATAATTTCAGGTATTGACTCTCCTCGTAATTTCAGATATTGAGGCTTGAGCTGGCAATCAACCAGAGTTTCCATTGCCCTCCAGAAGAAGCTTTAAATAGGAACAATCTTCTGGGGTTATTTGTTAGACTTTCTTTCAGAAATTGTCTTTGGAGATGAGCAAGACAAGTTTCTTTCCCCACTAACTAAACAGCCTGAGTCAGCCCCACAGCTCTTCTAAAGCGTGGTATAGGGTGAAAGAAGGCCTTGTGTCACTTGTGTTTTCCCCTTGGTATCTGATGTGCAGGGTGGTCCAGCATATGCTACTACCTACATCCTTACTGGCCAGGAGACCTGCTCGCCCGTTCGAAACATTTCCATGCCTGTTTGGGAGCCCTAAAGCAACAAAATGGGTGTTTCTGTGCAAAGGTCTCAAGCCCCATATGTGGAATTTGGATGGGAAATGCTGTCAGGGTCTAAAATTGAATATTTATTGCCCACCAACAGCCTACGATTTTGAACATCTTTAAAAAGATGAGGCAAGGATCTGCTAAATTGAATCAGGAGAAAGCAAACTGCAATGGTGAAGAGTGCCAGCATAGCTGGGGCAGGCAGCTAGAGCAGGAAGCAATTTAAGGCAACGCTGCTGCCCTTGGGGCAAGTGTTATTTATCAAAGTGGACCTATCTAAAAATCTGTGCAGCCTTTAGATTGAATATTTTTTCTCACCTCAACTGGCTGACTGCTTGCAACAGCCCTCCCCTCCTTTGTGCATTTAGCTCGGCGAGTGGTCGAATCCTGCTAGAGCACTGCCCTGCCACTCACTGAAAGGACTGAAATCATAAACAAAACCAGGGGGATAACAGGTTGTCTGCAGGATCACGTTGCTCTGTCTGTACATCTTTCCCCATCCCAGCCTTGTCATTGTCTGTCTAGTTCATATTTAGACCTTTCTGCCCTCACCTCTTCTTGGTTTGTTGCTGTGCTTTAGGTCTCTTTTTTTTTTCTTCACAGTTTTACGCCGCCTAACACAACCACTTCTATTCTCAGCCAGCACTGCTGTTCTATACATGATTTATTTATTATAATGAAGTTAATGATGCAAGGTTACAAGGGAGTGAATATTGGGAGAGTCCAGTGAAGGAACCAAACCATACAACGCTATCAACCTGCCCACTAACCCTTCAGACAAGACCATGAAATGAGACTTCCAGGGCAGTGGAGCTAACAGAATGACAGGTAACACTAAACTTCTGAATATATAAATAATAATAATGAATAGAGCTTTGTTTTTTTACAGCTTTCATCACAAGTTCTGCTGATGCGTTAAGAAAGTTTATAAAGCTCAATGGGAAATTTTAATCAGAGGTAATAACAATACTCTCATCTACTAAAAGAACCTGATTCTGACCTATTTTATAATAGGGTTATTCAAAATAACTCCACTGACATCAGAACACACTGGGGCAAGACAAAATAGAACCAGTCCCTTGGTATTCGTAAAATAATCTGACTGGAATACACAAAAGAAACACAAGGGGAAACCTGAATAAATATCCTTGTAATTAAAAAATGCTTGAGCAAGGGTTGGTTTTTTTTTTTTTTCTTTTTCTAAATTGGAAGTTGTTTTGATAACATACAAAAAGTTCATAACTGAAGGATCTGTAGCAGCTAAAATGCATCTATACATGGAAGATGCAATGATGATCTGCGTGTTTGATTGCAGTATTTATTGCCTAAAACAAAAGGAAGAAATAGTGGTGGTGATACAAAGCTCTATTTTCTCATGTGGAAGTACATTTTCCTGTAGGCTTGGGGAATCAGGCAGGATTGTTGCTGTCTGGGACCATTTCTGTGGCCGTCCCCTGGACCTGATCCAACACCTCCATGTACTTCTTGTGTTGGGGGTTCCAGAGCTGGATGCAGTACTCCAGGTGGGGTCCCATGAGAGCAGAGTAGAAGGGGAGAATCACCTCCCTGGACCTGCTGGCCACACTTCTTTTGATGCAGCCCAGGATACAGTTAGCTTTCTGGGCTGCACTCACACATTGATGGCTTATGCTTGGCTTTTCATCAACAAGTACCAGGTCAACCAGCCAACCAGGTTGACTTTTAAGTACTGAATGGAGGAGAATTAGCTAGAAATCCAGTTTTCTATGGAGAACTGCATGTGGGGTGATTGTGTTACTGCCTCTCAGAGGGTAAGTCCTGAGATAAAGAATCTCTTTCTCTCATCTTTCTTCCTCACATGTACTGCTATACTGTACTGGGTGACAGCAGTGGCTGACACCTCTTCTCCTTCAAACCTTTCTCCTTCCTTGGAGATGTCAAAGTGTTTCTGTCAACAAACATGAACAGATCCAGCCATTGTTTTCTGGTAAAAAGCAAAACAAAACTTCACTTCTGGCTCATAAGAAAGGAGAGGAAGGGAAAAAAACCCACATTTTTTTTTCAAATAAAGTCTCACTTTTGTGTTACTATTTGAATTACCTTAACTCTTCTTTCATGTACTAATCTTTCCTAATTTGTGAGCCCCAGTTCATTTGCTAAGGTTTGTAAATCTGTAGCCACTTGTTTCAAGTTGTTTTGTTTCAGATTGTTTTAAGAAGACATTCTTCTCATATGGTTCCTCCTCTGGCTATAGTAATTTCATGAGAAGAAGAGAAAAAATATCTCATGTCTCATGCTTATAACAAACAATTCTATTAGCTGATCTAAAAATGAAATATATATATATATAAATAAATATTAAGGAAAAGGAAAAAACCAACACCCTTTGAAGCATGTTTCAGCGAGCGCTCATGTCCAGACCACTCTAATAAAGGTTTGGATTGAGGTTTGAAGTTGTAGGAGGTGGTAAAAATGAATGACCTGCCTATCTACAAGAATTTCCCTTTGCTCTCTCCTCTGAAAAGAATTTGCTTAAAATTCCTTTCTTGCGACTGTGACTGTGAGGATCCCACTCTCTGACCTCTGCATTATTAGTTATCCACCTTTTTTGCTGTCTCAGTGCCTTCAACCTTTTCAACCTCCCTCTTTTCTGATGCATCTTGGAGGTCGTGGGCTCTTTATTCTCCTCTTCCCCCCCTGCTATTCCTCTCTCTCTGTATGCAAATGTGGTGGATGACTTCCCCAAACACTCTACAGGCAAATCTTCCCGTGGGTTGACCTCCCATTTTGTGAAGTAAAGCTGTAATATGTCTTTGTCAGCTCATACCTGAGCATATGGTGGTATTTTCATTGTGAATAATTTCCTCAGTCTCCATAAGGAAGTAGCGAAGAACTATGCATAAAGAATCTTTTTTTTTATCCTGGTTATCCAATCCAAAGCTCCTTGAAGTTCTTTGGTGTTTCATAAATGACAGTGAGCATAGTGTCTTGGCATAAACACATCTGTACTCCTCATTCATGGCAGACATCTTCACTGCGTGGCATGTGGTGGGCTTTTTCTCCCCTTAGTGTAGAGGCTGAGGGTCCAAATGACCCCCTGCAAATCTGTGTGACCCTGTGACTCCTGGTTTGTGTGTCTTTCCCCATCCAGTAGTGATCTGCTTTGCAAAACCAGCTGTAGAGGTCACTGCATTTTCCATGTTCTCTCCATCCCACTTTGGCAGTGGGGCAGGGGTCATCAACAGCTATCCAGGTGTCATCCAGTGGAAGAAGAGAGAAGGCACAATAGTGTAGAGGCATTCCTTTATCCTTAATATTTGCATAGATTTGTGGACATTTTTACTATTTAAAACTGGCTTTCTGTTTGGAGTTGTTTTTTTTTAATGGAAAGTACACTCATGGAAGATTATTCCACCATGCATCTCTTGCATTATGTTACTCTGGGTCTCTTATTAGCCCAAGTGAAACAGAAATGATCTAGGTCACACCTAGGAAAATCTATAGAACATGGTTTCCCTACAAAACATGATTTCCATCAAATAAAAGGAAAAATCAGTGTTTACTGTTCTGCTTTATAGTTGTAAAGCAGAAGTTAAAAGAAGGACATTAAGATTCTCTGGCATAAAGGGTGTGCAAACCAGATCTGAAACACTGTTGTCCACTGTTCTTCTGTCACTGAATGCCTGCACTAAGGAAACAGCCCCCAGAAGAACTCCTGCAGAAGACAACAGATACTTTCCTCCAATTCCACTGGGCTTGACATGGGACAAATGTCCAAGTCCTTACTCAGGCAAAAACTGCCAGAACCTTCATTAATAATGCCAGAAAGACACGATGAAAGTATCAAAATGCAAAATTAAATCCATACAGTAACATAGTGTAAAAGAACTAAAATGGTGTGCAGGCTCCAGAGCTGATGCCTTCTGTCAAAGTAATGGTCTGCTCCAAAGTGGTTTGATAGAAGGAGGGGAGGGTGGGGCACGGGCTGTGAAGTGTTGAATGAATGCTAGCAAAAGAAAGAATCCTAGTCTTTTGAACATCTCTGCTTTCATCCTAGGCAAAACAGACAGCAGGAAATACATGGAACGAAAACTTTCTTTCCAGTAAACACTCTGAAAAAATGTATCTGAAAAGATGATTTAAGAGGACAATGACACAGAAGTGTATGATGAATCTGGACCTGTGCTGCTGCATTTATGTAGTCTTTCCAGCAATAAAGTAGGTTAAAAGACAAATTAATTGTATGCTTCCTCTTCAAAAGAAAGAGACCAATGGTAGTTACTATGGCAACTACTTGCAATTCATCCTATTAACTTTCTTATTGCAGGAACAATCAATAATGATACAGATCGCTTTAGGATAAAATATACATGAAGGCTTTTAAAAATATATATTGTTTGCTCTACTTTCAAATAAAATCTGATATGCTCTTGAAAAAGCAAAGACAATATTAGAGAGAAGCAAAACGTGGCTTTGCGAGAAGGGAAAAAAAAAAAGGTGAGTCAAATTTTACCAAAATCCTTCTTCTCCTCTTAGCAACTTTAGCTAACTGTTCAAATTAATTTCTTCTGAGATGTTTTGACATTTCTGTTCACTCTGATTGTGAACTGTATTTAAAGTCATAATATTGTGTGCTGATATCTCTGCTCAAACTAGTCATGTGTATTCACACTCTTTAGAAGGAGTAGGTAACTACACAAAAAAACCTCTTGGAAATGCAGTGCTATGAGCAAGCAGGATGACTGATGCCTCACCAAACTTAAAGAGCTACCACAGATCTTGTAATCTCTATTTCACATTATTTTTCAGAGGTGGAACAGCAAGAGAGAGCCATCCAGATACCTCCTGATTCCTGTGACGCAGGCAGCAGTGGCAGCCAGGTCTAGTCTCCCTGCTGATTAATTTGTACTTTTTGGTGTGGTCTATAAGATACTGTAAATTCCCTGAGGTTTGCATCCCACCCATGGTATTTGCTTGCACCCTGGAGTTCTGGAGACTCCACTGGCTTTAGAGGTGCTCAGCCACTAGCAGAAGCTACCCAATATGTGAATGAATCTAATTTATGACTGTGCTGAAGAAGTAGGAAACTTCCAGGACAATTTTAGGTTGCATGATTTGTCAGTGGCAGTTGGCTATGTAGAGATGTCTGGATGCACAGCAGATATGAAGAACAGCAATTAGGACACCGGGCTGGGTCTTGACAAATGTTTGTTTCCTAACTCAGCTGAGGCTTTCCTGTGAGGTTTTACATCACAACTTACCTTGTGCCTTTTTCCTGGCCTCACATGCGAATGATCTCGTGCTCCCTTGCAAATATTGAGAAAATGGAGTAGTCATGACTCCAAGGTACCTGGATGTCAGACTGATGCAGGCAAATAACCTGAAAGTTGTGCCTTCTCAAGGAGACCCCAGAGCATTGAAAATATTAGCCTTAGATTGCTTTAAGCATTTCTTTCCTAAATCTGGGGGAGTTTTTCCATTTCTTTCAGTGATACCAGACTAACTGCCTTCAAACTGTATGAACAGTGAAGGTCTATTCCATCCCCCAATATTTTTCCATCCAACTCAGTGTTCCAGGTCCCTTGTCACAAAGTATGGCTCTGTTATATCAGGAGTTCATGACTCAAGCTCTGTTTATGTGCATGTGATTGTAAATATGTAAGACACTAACATTTTCCAGTTTATAATGCTTGAAAAGCCAGATATGGTTTACTGCTATTTCACTTACAGGTGTGAATCATAATATATTATAGGAAATTTAATGCAGAAGCACTGTGTGGATGGCTGAAGGCACTGTCTCATGAATGTGTCAGTCTTCCAACATTGCTGAATTTTCTGAAGATGCATTTCACTAGATTGAGTACATAAATCTGAGCTGCCTCAGAAGGAAGGAGGAATTCTGGAACAAGAATATTTCTCTGTTACAGAGAAGTTTGGATATCCTAACTTTACACATCTGCTACCATTTCACAAGCCACAATTCTGCTTGTTTCATCTGACTTAGAGAAGATGGTCCTTTCTTTAGCAATTCTAAATTCAGTTGATCTTCAAAGGAAGAATGCAAAATACTTTTAAATAGAAAAGTAGAAGGTATTGTTCAAATTAATTTACATCGAACTGCAGCTTTTGATGTGCTATTCTTAGATCACTTCATTAATACAAACACGACCAGAACAGTAACATCTTAACCTTTTTTTTCCAATCTCCCCTGCTACTAAGTAATTTAATTTTTTTCCATGTCACTTGAATTCCTGATCTACAAGTCACCTTTGCCTCTTCTCTCTGTTGTTTCAAACTATGTATATAATACACAGTTTTTGATTACCAAAACCTGAAACACCTTTCCCTTGCAACTGCTCATCTAGGCATAACAAAACAAAACAAACTCCTCTACACCTTATCTTGTAAGAATTTCTTTCTTGCCTCCCTTCTTCCTTCAGGCCATACAAAAGCTATTTCTGGGTTATGGGTCTTCTCAAAGGACCAATCTCAATTGTATTGCAGGTTTAGAGATGTCTCACCATAGTTGCTGTATAGTCTTCTGCTTATTGCTCTTTCTCAGGCCCAGCAAAATTAAGATCTGCACAAACGTATCTTTATATACCTGATGGGTCTCTTGGGTTTTTCCTTCTGCTCCACCCCTTACATTAAAAAAAAGCATAAATTCAACAAAAAACCAGTATCATTAACCAGCTTCAAACTTCCTTCATTTAAAGAAAGTGTTAGTGAGAAGGGTATATGACCTATTACGCTTACCAAAAAAGATGTTAAACAATCTGGGTACTTTTGGCTGCTTTTGTATCAGTCCAGTGAAAGAAGATTTGACAATGAATCTTTCAGTTTAGGGTTTTTATAGGAAAAGATGAGCGTCAATTCCCAGAGGATGCATTTAAAACCTCTACACAACAGATCTCTACTTTGAGATTTAGTTTCTCCTTCCTTTTTTTGTTTTTCCTCCTACTCTTAGCTTCTAAAAATCTTACAGAGAAACTGTCACAGTGTATTTGTATAGTACACAGTGAAATATGAAGGCTCTTCCAATACCAATAACGCTGTGCATATTGGGAGTCTTCATCCAAACAGTTTAGTTATATAATACACCAAAACAAGATGTTGTGAATCAAAATAGCATCATCATAAATTGGATTTAGGGACTTCTTGGAGTATGAAAGCAGTAACTGAGACTTCACAAGGAGGATTTCTCTGTTGTTAGAAAAACCTGTACAATATATAAGGGAAGTGGTTCAGTGGTGATCCTTGTAGCAGGTGACACTCAGAGCAGAGAGTATGGTGCCAGCAGAGATTAAAGAAGAAAACAAAACCTGGCAAGAGAAGCCAAATCAACATGATGCCATCAATTTAGGTTCTTGCTGCCTCAGCTGCCATTGCTTGTGTTCATGGATGAGGGCTGTGACTAAGTGACATGTAAGAAAAGAGAGGAGACTGAGCAGTCACTTGGAAAATAACTGAACATGCTTCAATGTTTGTTGTAAATAGCTTGGGTTTTTTTTAAGAACTTAGTCCTGAACTCCTTACTATGTAAGGAACAGTATGAGATTTGGTAAACTTGCTCTGAGATCACAAACATAAAAAGTCTCACTTAAAACCCATGTGTGAACAGTTCATCTGGTGGGAACCACTGTTTGCATCTGCCATCTTTGAATGAAGTAGCATGAATTAGCGTGACACAAAGTGGCATGGCATGTGCATGCATGTGCGTGAGAAAGGCTTCTGCAAAGCAGGAGGTAGAGGTATCAGTCTGGCTCTCTGTGGTACTCCCTGGTGCTAGAAGCTTCTCAGAGAATGCTGGCTCTTGGAAGTACCATCTGGGGACTTGTCATTCTTACCATGCCGTAAAGGCGAGATGCTGGATTTATGATTGCATGTCCCCTTTTGGAAGCCAGGACCCTGAAAAATAGAGCTTGATGTTGTACAGCCTGTTGTGGATCTACATGAGGGTGGATAAATCCTAGTGTTGCTTTTCAACATTATTAGCTCCTAATAATATTCCTGGTTCGTGCCCTTTGCATGAGATCATACAGGAAAACCACAGGAGCATAGTGAAGACAAAATACTGTTAATGTGATTATTCACTTCCCAGTGATCACTGAATACCTAAAGCCAATGTTTAGATATTAAGCCTAGGTAAAGCCAATACTTAGTTATAATCTACTGCTACGATAGCACATGCATTAGGGATTTCAGATGACTGTGCCAATTCAGGTCACTTTCAAGGTTTTCTCTTCAATGATCACTCTGGAAATACTCTATAGTTCCTCAAGTCCGGGTAAATGAGAAAGCTTTTCACCTTTATTCTTTTCTCATGTATTTCTCATAGCTTTATTAAGATAAAATAACAAAACTAAGTGCAGCTGAAAACCACATAAATACATGATCATATTTTGTAGCAGGGTTCCATTAATCAATAGCCCAGAGATAAATAAAAAGATGACAGAAGCTTCTAGAAATAAATTCTTTTACTTACTATGAACTGCAACAGGACCTGCTAATTCTGAGATTTCTTATATATTGTGACTCTGAATGGTGTGACATAAAGCCAGTTTTAACCAATTGCAAATGTAAATATTATACATTATCTGTTAAACATTTCTCATGCTTTATAAAAGAGTTTCTTACTTAGTACTAGTAGGAAGCTGGCACTTCTAATGATGACAATGGGACCAAAGTTGAATGGTAAAGGATGCATCACTTGACACCAGTTGTATGGGAATTCTTATGAGAAAACATCCAGATGTGGTGAAGGATGGTGGAGTGAAGCCATGCACAAAACCCAAAACTATAACATCAAGTGAAAAAAAAAATTCCTTCTCCTTTCTGCTTGAGATTTGCATTTCAGAATTTTTCCTTCTAGAAGTGTGGTTGTTCTCTATAAATCAATGAGCACTGACCACAAGAAATTAAGGTCAATGACTTTCTGATTTCTTTTGAATATTAGCCTGATAGGAAACTGAATGTCATGCAAGAGTGCAATGTTTGGAATACTAAATTATACCTCCTTGAAACTGGTGGATCTCCATGTGAACATATCTTAAACTATTTTTGAAAAAGAATTATATTTCCAACAAATTAAATGAGGGTTCAAAACTCTCTACTGAAGGTCATGCCTTGCCTGTTATTTATTCATCTGGAATATTTATTTTGCTTTTTGATCAATAGTTGCTGTACCAATCCCTCTGTTATCTTTAATTCCGTGTCAGCATTTTCTTCAGTTATAAGTGTGAAGAAATGATTAAAAAATTGGATATCCACATGCTGATTCAAGCTCTGTAATGCCAGTGAAAATACAGCTCATGGTTTCAGTAGACCTTGAGTTAGAACCACACTTCGAGATGTTATCTGCCTCAGTATTATGCATCTCCTATTTTCTGCTTCATCTGAGTTAAGGTTTGGTGCCCTTGCTGCTTCTACAGAAAAATTCTGCAGCCACTGAGATGCACCCAATCTCTCCTTTATTTCCTTGAAGTTACTTCTGTGTTTAAATGATGTCAACTTTAATTGTGTTTGAGATGAAGGTGGAACAAAACTGAGGGACTGACTCCCTGGTCTCATGGTTAATGCACTCCGATTTGGGATGAAGAGAGGTGTCAAGTTCAATTCTCTGCTTCACATAAGGAGGATGGATTTGAACTTAAATCTCCTGTATTCCCATGATTAACCCTGGGCAGCTGAATGAAGGGTTCTGTTTCTTCTTTTTCCCTCCCAGTTCTGCTTCAGTCTGATCAGGAAAACATTCAGATCTATATGTTATGAGTGGTATGTCAGGGGACAAGCCCATCATCTCCCAAAAAGCAAGACTGAAGCCATAATATATTCCTCTGTATTTCCTTCTGGCAGCTATAGATGGTTTCATTGTAAGCAGGCTGGTTTTCACGCAGGACTGCATGACCAGGGCATCCCACTAAGAGCATGATGGAACTGAGAATACCACAAAGTTCCAGAGGCTGGAAAGCAGAGCCAAGTTGGCATCCAGTTTGTGGATCGAAACCAATAGCCCTCCGCTGAGTTACCTGAGATGGGGATTATTTCATTCCTTATTATAGTAGAGATGTATGTCTCCATTGAAGTGGAAGATGTAAAGCATGTGAAAAACTTAAAAGGAACATGACATTAACTGTCTGTAGTTTTCTCTTCCTTGATGGTATCAAGAGCAGGACTCCAGCCGACACCAGTTAATAGCATCCATCCTGTTGCCGATGCAATAAGTCTATTTTTTAAGAGGCTAACAACTCTGTGGAAAGGTCAGAAGGTACTTTACTATGACGGAAGTCAGCAACCATCAAGAGCACACCACGAAGTCTGCAGGGCGTGTAGCTTGTGTGCTCAAGTGCTACCCAACCTTTGGTCCAGAAGCACGTGACCTTAATTTGCTATGAAGTATTTTCAAAGGGAGCTTGAATTATTTTCAGAGGGAGCAGCCCCACGGAAAGGGACCTTGGTGTCCTGGTGGACAATAAGTTCTCCACGGAACAGCAATGGGCCCTTGTGGCCAGGAAGGCCAATAGTATCCTGGGGTCCATAAAGAGGAGTGCATCATCCAGCAGGTTGAGGGAGGTTCTTCTCCCCCTCTACTTTACACTAGTGAGACCACATTTGTATTATTGTGTTCAGTTCTCGTCTCCCCAGTTCAAGAAGGACAGGGAAATACTAGAGAGAGTCCAACAGAGAGCTACAAAGCTGATGAAGGGACTGGAACATCTCTCTGATGACGAAAGGCTGAGAACCCTGGGGCTGTTCAGCCTGGAGAAGAGAATCCTGAGAGGGGATCTTATCAATGTTTAAAAATCTCTGCAGGGTGGGTGTCAAGTAGAAGGGGCCAGTATCTTTTCAGTTGTGCCCTGTGATAGGATGAGAGGTAATGGTAGCAAGGGGAAACACAGGAAGTTCCACCTCAACATGAGGATAAACTTCTTCCCTGTGAGAGTGACAGAGCCTGGCCCAGGCTGCCCAGAGAGGTTGTGGAGTCTCCTTCTCTGGAGACTTTCCAGGCCCGCCTGGATCTGTTCCTGTGTGGGCTGCCCTGGGTAATCCTGCTCTCGCAGAGGGGTTGGACTCGATGATCTCCAGAGGTCCCTTCCAAGCCCTACCATTCTATGATTCTATGACTTCCTTCCAGCTGAAATGTTGTGACTAGAGAAAGAAAGCAAAATACCCAAGGGTTAAAAATGAGGCAGGACAGATAAATAAATAAAGTATGTTTGATGGGATAATGATCTGAGCCCAGCTACTGCTGAACAAACATGTATTATTATAAATCATCAGAGGCCTAATAAAATACAGACTTATCAGAAAGGTACCAAACAAAAACGCTTATGTAATAATTAAATATGCAAAATTCTCAGCTCCCTAGAAAATTAATTCTTTCAGGGACAGGCCCAAATCTATTTCACTTGCATGCAAATCACTTATAGACAGCAGTGCAGAAAATCCTCTCTCTTTGCTAAAATTTATTTAATCATTTAAAGCATGATTTGTGTGGAGACAATGAAGACATAATTGTAGAATACCCCTGGTTCTAACATAGCAGTGGTAGAGAATTCCAAATAAATGCTCACGTTCTGGCCGCCTTTCTACTGGGGGAAAAAAGTGGGACATATTAAAACTGGTAGACATGACGAGCCGTACTAACAGGTCCTTTGGCAAACCTTCGATTCCCTTCCATGATTTATTTCTGCTAGCTAACATGCCAATATTGCTGGAATCCAGCACGAAGTAGCCAAATGTAGAACACAAAGAGCTGCACAGAAGGACCAGCGCTGGCTCAAAATCTGGGCAACAAGAAAAGAACCAAGGTTATCAAATGCCTTCCTTGTCGAGGTGTGTGAACATTGGTGTTCACGTATGGCAGCAGAGAGGAGCAGACTTCTGTTTTCACAGGGCTATAACCAGAGTGTATGAGCTCTCCTGGTGGGAGATCCTATAATACTGTGAGGCATAAATAGGTCTTGCAAAGTTAAGCAATATCAATGCATCCTCTCCAGGCAGAACTGAGATAAAAATAACTTGGGGTTTGTTAGAAGGGAGGGAAGCTACTACATTTAAAATAAAACTAAACCAAGCAATCTCTCTAGATGGGGACAGCAGCTGAAGGAACTGAGGTTGATGGTGAGATCACAAACGTTTCAGCCATCCCAGAACAGAGGTCTGGGCCTTCCCCCTGAAAGTCCCCTGGTTGCAATGCAAACAGCAGCATTTTGCTTTTGCAGCTCCCGATGACTCTAAATGAAACTGAAGCTGCTTTGACCCCACTCTTCTAAACCTGAGCCTGAGTGAAATAGCAAATATTTAAAGACAGTCTCTGAAAGCTGAAGGGCAATGAAGTTGTGAGCAGTAAACAGTGCTGGTGTGGCTCCAGGGGTGGGAATGTTTGCTTGCACATGTTACACACCATCACTTGTATTTACATTATCTTCCTTCTCCTTCCTTGAAATCTCTCTTGAGTCCCTGCTCCAACAAGTTTGCCTGAGTGCTCGCAGCCTGTCAGCACTCTCTGGCACTGCAGTGTCACTCCCCAAAGGGATGCTCTTCCAAGGCCTGGCTTTTGACAGTGGCATCCAAAGTGACAACCCCTGTTCTGCTTGGAAGTTTCAGCAGCCTTTTGGTACCTCTTCCTGTTACTCTGGTGTACTCACCATCTGTGCTGGCTGGAAAGCTGCAGATGCTGTCAAGCTGCAGAGTAAAATAAAAACTTCTTTTTTCTTGGTGACAAAATCTTTGACTGGCATAGGGTTAAGCTGAGCAGGTGAGGACTGGCTTTAGAAAAGAAGCTGAAGAGACCACAGATTCACAAAATGCCATTTTAATCAAGCCTTGAGCAATGTGCTAATTACATCCAACTGCACTTAAAGAAAAAACCAGGAGTTATCAGGATTTTGTAGCAACAAGCAGAAAATTGGTTGGGGTACACCACTAATTATTATGAATACCTCAGTGTCATATTACCCAGGAAAGACACAATAGCAAATCCTAACAAAAACCATATTTGCAGGGGTTTTTTTCCAACTTCACTTTGGAGTAAATTTGGTCATGATTTTATTTCTCTCAGCTTTTTTTTTCCTTGCAGTATGTCTTTTCTATATTTAAGTATGTATAATGGATCTGCTAAAACTATCAGAAGCCATTAAGCCAGAGAAGCATGAAATCAAGTAGAAATTATTATTTTAATTCTATGCACTTGTGCATAACAGTATGAACATGGTGCCAAATAAACATTCATCAGAACTCCAGCTAGTACTCAAGACAGTAATCTGATTTTCAGTTTGGAAGCAGGAAATAGATGCTTGCATACGTTTCAAGAGAAATTTAGCTGCAAAAAAACACCCAGCTTGTATATATTCTGACAGGCAGAAGAAAATGTCAATTACTCAATAGTAATTTTATTGTTACAAAACTCTTCAAAAGGCAGCACTGAGGTTTGGTAGACAAGTACCAATCCGTAAACTCTGTTCATCATGCGTGCGATACAGAAACATAAGCTTAGTGTTCATTAGATCTGCATGATCCTGCCTCATCACGAGCAGGTTCAGAGTCTTGATCTCACATGTAATTTCTAAAGGGAATCTCCCATTTGTGGCAGAGATCATCGGTGTGTTACAGGCACAGGAAACTGAATGCCCTGACATCTACTGTGTTCCATACAGATGTTCTGCTTTGCATTTATCCTGTAGGTGCAGCAAAGATGGGGATAGATACCAGACAGTGGGAAAATCTGTTTAACTAGTGATGGACGACTGGCCAAAGAGCAAGATTCTTTCACTCCAGAAGAGATCAAAACTTGCTATCTCTGTTTTGGGATAACACAGATGTTATGAGACATGGCTGTTATTTAACTAGGAAGTATGATGTTGTGTCTGCTCTGTACCAGGACCAATTCTAAACTGCAGTATTAAACTTGCTCTAGGTGTGTATTAAGTAGAATGTGGTCAAAAATTTTAAGTAAGGTTTTCAATCAACAGTTCTAATTTGCCATTCTCTGCTTCTCCTGTTAATTAAGGTGTCATGCTCAGGGCTTAGGCACAAAAAGAAATTACCTTGTACCATCTACCTTCCAGCAACGATGGTGGTCAGGCTCTAAGCCCTGCCATAACACAAAGTAATACAAGTTCATGAAACCTTTCTATATAAAAGGCTAAGCTAATTTGAAATACTTCACTTGCCAGAAGCTAAGAGAAGAGCTGTGGAGAGTTGCCACAGGTTAGATCTGCTTTCTTATTTTCGTGTCTTGATCTTAAGAAAGGTGCTGGTTTGATATCTCCACATTTCTGGGGAAAAAAAAAAACAACAAAAAAACCAACAAAACAAACAAACCAACAACAAGAACACAAACAAAACCAAAATCTGTTCAAATGTGATCTGCAAAATGAGTCCTTGCCCCAAAACAGAAGCTTGTTTTATACTGAGCTAAGAATAAGTGAACGTGCCTGTGTGCTTTCTTAGCCCTGTCACATTGTGTTTGCAAGACATATTCGTAAATAATACTTCTCACAGTAGAAATGGAATATATTAATCACAATTAGTCTTTTTTAAGTGCTGCTTCCTTTTCTCCATGGCCCACTCTGCCATTCTTGCTTTCTTTTATGGAGCAGTTTATAGACCAACACAAAACCCTGTGAAAATTCCTGGACTGTAAATGTAGCTGAGTTTAGCACTGAGCTGGCACTGAGGCTGAAGTGCTGATGGAGCTGGATGTGCCAGGCTGCGATTGCATGGCTCGTGTTAGCACTTAGTCCATGCAAAAGAGGAGTTCCTTCTGAAGGGTTTAAGGCAGCTGACCTCCAGGAGAAATGGATACAGGGCTGTTACTGCCTAGCTTATAGTCAAGTTATTCCTTTTAAAGAAAGACCTCTTTTACAAGAAGAAAACTATGGTACTTTTATAAAGCTAAGTAGAGTGATGCTCTATTACAAGTTAATACAGCTACTTCCTATCAGTCACAGTGTTTGAATGCCATCATTACAATGCAGATGAGGGAGAAGGAAGGTGACTCGTGCTTTCTGGACAGGGATTGAAACCCATGGAAAAAGGGAATTCACCAAGGGCATTAAGGGAACCTGTTGAAGAGAGTCTTACCTGGCCTCCCTGAATTCCAGCTTGATATGTGAGGAACTTGGCAATCTTTCCTCACGAGTCTCACTGTATCTCAAAAGGGGTCTGAGCACATGGGTAATTCCTGGGTATGTCAGCTGTTAATAAATTCAGTAGGCAAAAGGTGAGGGAAGGTGAGAAAACAGAGTAGGCCATCAAAGCTCAGGTTTCTAGGGTAAGCAAATAAATACTGGAAACAATTGGAAAAGGGCAAAGTCCTCTCAAGTATTTTATGCCACTGAAGTGTGATCTTGAGAATCCCTGAAGAGCAGAAGCTTGTCTAACAGGGAGAAACCTTCCTTCCCAGATAAATAATCTGATGTAGTAGATGACGCATTATAATTTAAAGCTGAATATTTCAGGTCTTCTCCTTGCTTTCCAGTTGTATGTTGGTTTAATGGTCATGGCTTAATACCATCAGACTAGAACTGCAGTGGCCCATTCCCTTTCAGTGTTAAGTGGAAAATAGTTCCTGTAATTTCAGTGTAAAATGCAAAGTAAAGCATCTCAGCCCACATGCTGCCTTTCAGCATAGAAATAAGTGGCTGTAAGAAAAGGATGAAACAATATTTCCCTGCTTTCCTTGCTTTTCTGGCTTCTTGATGTTGTCTGTGCTGCCCTTTGCTCTGTCATCTCTCTCCCTGGCATTCATAAGACGGAGGATACTGTGGCATACTAAAGAGCTGAAGGCAGTTAATGAATAACAAAATGGAGAGTGCACTTTCACAGACTCTGTAATTTCAGAAAATGCCTTACAGAAAGGTAAGGCATCTGAAAGCCCCAAAGTTTCAACAGGGGGGGAAAGAGGCACAGCCCTTCTCAGTTTGCACTGTGTGACAAGGAGCTGTGAACTCAGGAGGGTCTCCTGCTGGCATTATAGTGGTGATATCTCCCATTGCCCTGAGAACTTTCACCACTGCTATTTCGCTTTTAAGGGTACTTGAGTCCTTTGGGACAGTTTCAGCCTTGGTCATGAAACTCTTGAGGTTTAGGTTCCTAACCCTGGGAGGAAGTCACAGCCCAGACATGTGCATCCAAACTCTTCACACTGCACATGGGAAGGCCAAAAATACATCAGCTAAGCAAGCCAGAATATCCACAGCTGTGTGGAAAATCACCTGGAACAGCTTCCTAAAGCTTCAGACCCCAAAGTCACTCAGGCCCTTCCTGCATCTCCACTCCTGATGCCTACTCTGACTGTGACTTCTCGTGCCAACGGAGCAGCCAACCTCCCACTTCATCTCCAACTAGATTAGCTGGCCTCCAAGAACTCCTATCTCTAAGCTAATAAACAAGAATGCTGTAAATGTACCCTACACAGCCTTTGCTGTGGAAATTTGCTGATCCTGTATCTGTTTAGGTGATTGCCATCAATTACATTTGCTTCACAACAGTGAATCTGCAAAACAGACAACCCAAACTCACGGTGTAAGTTAAGCGCAAGTCATACAAGAGATAATCATCTATGTGATTATCATCAAAGGCATTAGCTAGGAAATGGCATAGAGACTCCTAGTAGTATCTTTAACAATGTTGCATAATTTGAAGCATAATATGGAAGAATTATGTAGAAAGCTCATTTGGAACGAGATAAGGAAAGAAATGTACCATATTGCCTTTTATTAATTCCTAGTAAGACTCCAGGTTTTTTTCTCAGCAACATTCTCCTATATCATAGGTTGTATTGCTCATTTGAGGTGTACTGTACTCTCACTCTCAGTGCTGTGTTGAAATCCCTCCCGTAAGACAGACGAGGCTTGATGCTGCAGCTGCTTTTGAGATCTCCTTGTCCCCACTCGTGGACTGTGGCGAGGGGAAGCATAGCCCTTTGCTCACCAGGGCCTCAGCCTAATAGAGGCAGTTGCCCACAAAAAGAGTGTTTAAGCTGATCAGAGACCACACAAATATCAAAAGAACCCGTGCTCAAACCGGAGAGGCACATTTCTGAAAATAAACCTGAAATGAGAAAGCAACAATACGGATAAAGCCTCTCCCCTTGCAGGGAGCTGGCTCGGGAGCCAACCAGTCTCATCTTCCCTGTTTCTCCTCTTGCAACACATTTCCTAGCCACGTGAATACCCCGTGGCAGGCACGTTGGCCTGCACGCCTCGCACGTCTGCACACACACTACAACATTTTCATTCAATCTATCAGGTAAGGAGCTTTGGGCAGGTCATAGGACAGCAATGCAGCTAACCATTCTGTCCTGGAATTCCAGCAGTTTTTTCCATGTACTGTTAGCATAGGTTTGGAAAAGAACTGACTGTGCATGAATTAGTGTCTCTGTATTCATATGCCTGGAATGTATTATCATCCCAGCCTGTTGTGCTGTCTCTTACAGAAGAGGATGGCAGAGACAAGAGGAAAAGTAAAGCAATTGAGAATTTCCAAGTGTCTCATTTATTTGGGGCTTTTCATACAGTTTCAAACAAGAGCGAGTAGCCTCTAGTTCCTCCTGGGTTGCCTTGTTTTAGGGGTGGTTGAGTACTCCCTTCTTAATCCTGGTGCTCATTAACACCTACCTGGCCAGGGAAAAACAATGGAAGAGATGTTTCGGGAGTGAATGCTCAGATTGAAGATCTTTTGAGCTGACTGTAAACTTCATTTTAGTCCTGATGTAACAAAGCCATCAAAGTGAAGTATTGATTAAACCGCAACTCTAGGCGGGCTGGGAAACTCAGTTGCAAGGTAAACCTCTGACTATTTTTCACAGCAAACAAGACCTCCCTGACAACGCTCTGCCTCCCATCAAGGGGCTGGTGACATGCCCAACCTTTGCTGCAGAAATCTTGTGGGCTGGCAGCAGCAGGAGAGCTGACAGCAGCCAGGGACCAGCCTGCATGCTATCTGCTGAGGGTTATTGGCTTAATTACAGTAAATGTCTGTGTTTGTTTATATGCGGAGACTTTTTTTTTTCCCTTTCTGCTGCTTTGCTTTTCTCTTCCACATCGCTGGCACCAGCTCCACTTCACTTCTAAATGTCTTTCCCCCGGATAATTCAGATTTCAGTCTCTTTTGTGGGTTGGTTTTGTTGCGATCTCCCTTAATTTCCTGAATTTCTGACACATTATTTATTTCTTGTTGACGTCGTGGAAAGAATAAAGCAATAGCGAAAACAATAGAGAATGATGCTGAAACTACTTTTGTCTGCTGGTCTTCCTCTTCAGTCCCTAGTGCTCTTTGCAAAGGAGAAGAATATTATTCCCACTCACTGCCATCCCGTTATTTTTTGTTTGTCATTTCTGTGACCTTGGAATTGCTCAGCAGGCAGAACAATAGCTGGAGTGAAAAAAAAACAACCCTCTTCTGCTTAACAATCTATTAGAAGCAGACTAAAAATCTCTGCAAAGCAATGTTGTAGCTTTCGAGCATTTATTTGGTTTTAACAGTCTTTATAATCCCTAATACTATATTAACATGCAGGGAGGGAGCAGAGAGGTTCGGAGTTTTTTTTCTTCAAAAGAGGAATCTTCAATTTCTCCTCTCCCTTTCTTGAACAAAAACTAGTTTAATTTTTCTCCGCATAGAAAAAGGAGCTTGTGTGAATCTCCAGCGAGGAGTTGGGCACTGAAGTGATGAATTCCACCGTGGGCCTTTGAAA
Source organism: Actenoides lindsayi (assembly GCA_025331215.1). NCBI lineage: Eukaryota > Metazoa > Chordata > Aves > Coraciiformes > Alcedinidae > Actenoides > Actenoides lindsayi. Next base: position 117,598 of record WTSP01009869.1, read on the forward strand.
ACCCCAGCTGCAGTGCTCGGCTCGGCGCTGTGTGATTTGTCTTCACTAGGGCTTTTTAAAAGATATAATCTAAAGACATATGAGTAGATAAGAAGGGTGATTGATTGCAATGTTATTACTAATAATACTTTATGTTAAATTGCACTTTTTTTTAATCTGCCCTATGTCATTGTATGCTCCTGTTCATAAATTTTAAATCCATCTCCACATTTCATGGAGAATTTTAAATAGTTTGGTTCAGTAGTAAAATCTATTGAACAAAATTTAATCTATTGTGATCTTTCAGGTATAACACGCTGGAAATTGTTTAACGTGATAACAAGGCTGTGCTGCAAGAAAACTTATTTAGAATATACAGAAGCAGCATAATCTCTGTGAGTACTGTCTACTTCATTACCTAATTAAATTAGTTCATTTCTAATTTAAACATGTTTCTGTCTTCACTTCTTACCCTACTCGTGTTGCAAATACTACATTCTTATCTTACCTGGTTTTTCTTATTTAATATGGATTTATTCTTAAGCAGTTCTTACATGATAACTGATCAACTAATTTCAAATTCTACTCGAGAGAGGCACATAAACAGACATTAAAACCCACAGCTAACATTGTGAGATGGCACTGAAAATTGTAATGGTGGAAACATAAATTCAGCCTAATTTTATTGTAATTCTACAGAAATACTTTTTTCAAAACATTGCATCAATTTCCAAATCCATTTCTTATTCATTATATCAGAGGATAATGAAACCATTTAATACACTATAGCCTGTCATATATGCTTCTCTTGGTGTTTCATTTTAATTTAGCCGTACTTAGTAGACACTTTACTGATTGTCATTCTTAAATTTAATAGGCAAAATCTATCTTTATCTTGTTCTTTTCTATAGATTAATATTAATCTTATTCTAAGATAAGTTTCTACCATTAAAACAAAAAGGATTTCTGGAAAAAATAAATAAATTCTTGTCTAGCAGAATTATCTGGCCTGTGTTCTTGCTTGTTGGGTAAGGGCTGAAAATTTAACAAATCCTCCAGCCTTCTGGAATGGCATAGCTTGATAGAAGATAAAATGAGATGGACAAAATTAGCCCAAAGATATGGGGCTGTCCAGACCACCTTAAGACTAAGTTAAGATGATAACTTGTGGACAGAGAAAAGTGTCAGAAAAGAATGGATTAAAATTGGTGGATTGGACACCAGGGCTCATTAGGTGACAAAATAAAGGCAATATTGAGCTTTTCACTCATTACATCCTTGGAGCTTCCTTAGAAGTGAGGCTTTTGGTTGAGGATTAGAAAGGTGAACTGAAAGAAAAAAGCTGCATTTAAAAAGGAGACTTGGAGATTACTAACTTCTGTGCTTGGTGCCAAACAATGAGGTGGTCCCCAGGCTGCCTTTTACAGTGCGTAGGAGATGCAGGCATCAAAACCCACCTCCAGAGCAGACATAGCTGGTCACCAGGAAACACTGACTGGAGAACTGTACTTCAAAACCAGCGTTCTGCTGCCAATATTTCCTTTCAGACAGAACTTGCAGGCCTTTTACTCTGGGTGCCTAATGCTGACAGCTACAGAAAACCAGTTTCATGTCTCAAAACCTTTGAAAATACAGGTGTTAATCCCCAGAACAGCCCAATATCATAGAGAGATGGCCAGAGGATAATGTGTGAAGAGGGAAAATGCCACTACTGCCCCTGTCCTATCTCACCTCTTTACTATGAAGGAAGAACCATCCAGAACTGCACTTTGAAGATGTTAACAACTTCAAGATAAATTTAAAAAGCTTCAAGGAAGTCAACTGGAGATTTCCACAGAACTACTTCCTTCCAGACCCTTATTGTCAAGATTAAAGCAATTCTGGGTGAAAGCTGCTGTGAAACTCTTGACCTTTCTTGAGCAACATTTGAGGATTACAAGGTGAAAACCAGGGACAGGTGGATTGTCCCCAGGCCTTGGTGTGGCCATATGTCTCCTCACCTGGGCTGGAGAGGGGACCTGCAGAAGGAGCACATGAGGGGACCTGCTGAAGGATCTCATGAGGACACCTTCTTCAAGGCATGGAGTAAGAAACATGGGGTTTGCTGTCAACTCTGATTCATGTGTCCTTTTCTATTTCGTCCTATTTCGTCTTTCTTATCTCTTTGCCTTCTGTTTATTGAAAGCCTGGCTTAATCAACCAGGACTGCATGTTTTGCAGCACTGCTGTGAGCCCGTGACCAATGAGACAGCTAAAAGCAATGCCCTGAACAGCCTGGTGCTACTACAAGTTTGCCAAACCTTGCAGTGGCTGATAAGAGTGTGCGCTGTGCTTGAGCTCCTCCAGCTGCTATTGTGAATTTTTAAATGAGTTTAGGAACGGCGAGGGAGTTCCAGGAGGCTGGGAAAAGCAAATATTTTTCCAGTATTTAAAAGAGTAAAATGAGATGACCTCGGTAATTACAGGTTCATCAGATTGATACTGGTCCTGGAATGGCTGATGCAGAATTCGATTAATAAGGGATTAACGGTAGAAATCTAATTAATGCCAATCAGTGTGGGCTTAGGGAAAGCAGATCCTGTCAAAATTACTTTTTTGTGAATGAGATTACAAATGTTGTTGATAACCATAATAATGTTCATGTAATAACCTTCTGTAAAGCATTCGACTCGGTACTGCATGACACTGATTAAAAAAATAGGGGAATACAAAATAAGCCGTTCACATAAATTGGATTAAAAATTGCCTGACAGGGCTCAGACTAACTCTGAGAAGTGACCTCTACTAGCCATGTATTTCTTTTTCCGACGGACTCTATGAATTTCTAATCCCTTTGTTGTTTTAGGCATTTTGGTTTTCATTTCAAAGGAAGAATAGTTGTCGCTGAGCAAGTCTGCAAATGACTCTGGGTTTGGAAGAATGTTTAAAAAGAGGAGCATGAATCACTGATGCAAAGCCATGTGGACCACCTGTCTGCATCCAGATGAAGACAAAGGTGGTTTAGTACAACCCAATGTAAAATCATACCTAGGAACAATGAATCTTCACTGATGTCAGGCTTGGCTCTGGGAAAGTTATTCTAAGAAAGCCCTTAGGGGTCACGGTGTCTAACCATGCTGAATGTGAGCTTCCAACATAGCAATGGGTAAGATTATGCTCCATACATCTTTTTCTTTTTTTTTTTCCTAGCTTAATGTAGATGACCACACCATGTTACTAATACAAATTACATTAATATATTAGCAAACCCCACCAGCACTGCATTCTGGCTAATAAATGTCAGACCCTTGGCAGGGCTCCAGCTTGGGTTACATGTTCATAGTGCACTTGCTCTGATCTGAGCCAGGGCTCTGCCTCTGTTCACACAGTTCTGCTGAAGGCCTTACATCAGAGTTCATGATTGCTTGACCATTGGGAGAATGGTATGAGCTAATATTCTGGGGAGATGAGACATATCTATACTGTGAGATCAGTGATGTATGGACCAGGAAAATTGAAACAGGAATTAAGGGGCTGGTCTCTTTTAAAGCAGTTAATAGGGTCATACCTAGTTCTTGAATTCACGGATGGGAAGGATGGAAGTAGTGAAAGGACCTCAAGGATGACTTGTTAAAAGATTCGGGATATCTTGTCTTGATTAGATTAAACTCCTATAATCTCAGAATCAGAGGGTTGATGCTGTTAGCTGAAACCCAGCATGTCCATCAGACCCCTCTTGTCTATGACTTATTGTGGCTGTAAATCCCTTAGTCTGTTCTGCAAGTTGACACCAGCCCTTATAGGAAGAGTGAGTTGTGAGCATTTTAACTTCATATTTGGCCAGGAGAAGCTCCATGAAAAGAAATATGTTGTCCTTAAAATAGAAAAGTTTGGACCAACATGCAAGAAATCATTAAAGTTTTAATCACTCACAGTGAGCAGGGCACAGAGATATAAGAAGTACATTCTTCTAGTTTAGTAGTGGTTAGGAGTTTAAATCACTTTAGAAATATCATCAGTGCTTGTAGTTGAGGTGATTAACTGTTGGAGAATAGGTCGTGGCTGATCCTCTGTCAAACTCAAGACTGCAAGTTTTCCTGGACGATCTGCTTTAGTTCTCTCAAGAATTAATTCAGGGGAGTCTCACAGCCTGTGGTAGGGAAAGCACTGAAAATGCCCTCCAGCCTTTCCATCTGGGTCTGAAGTCAGGCTGCAGAAGAAAATCCATACCAATTAGAGAAGCTATATTTGTGATGTGTCCTGTTTATTGGTTTCAGTGGGGTTTTAGGATGTTGGGGTTGTATTTGTTATGTTTATATTTACTGTTCTCATCTGTAGCCTTGCATTCTTTTGCCTCCAAGATTTAGGTTTGGTAGCAAACAGTTCCAGATCATCTTAACTATCTTCTCATTTCCTCCAAAAGATTAATTATTAGCTTGCATTTAGAAAACATAAACAAAAACAAAACAGAAAAAGGCACCAAACGGAGACTGTTTTTATAGATACCTCTTGAGCCTGAGATAAAGGAGATAAAGCTGTTAGGATACCTGATGTGTAGACCAATTAACAGGTACTTTTACATTCGTATGTTCTAATACAACATTTCTGTAGTATTTTAATAATCCTTAGGCATATGTTTCAGGAGGTTATTGCAATGAGATTAAGCCTGTGGTCCTCGAAACCTCCAATGATCTTTAACTTTTTATTAGACAATATTGTGTTCTAATAATGTTAAAACCTTTTAATTCAGTGAAATAAATTTACTCAGAAATTAATACAACAGAACTGTCACTTATCCTTTACGTGCAAGAAAGGAAATTAAATCTGACTTTACAGAGGATCTTACAGTAGTGTTGGAGCTCTTTTGGAACTTTGGTCAAGAATATCATAGAGGCAGCTTAACTTTCTCTCAGGGATTTAAATCTCGGATTAAACCGACTTATTCCATACCAGAATAAATAAATGGAAGTATGGGATGAAAACCTGCCCTTGTTATGGTACATAAGAGATTCGGTATGTTCAGCAGTATTTTACACCCCATCCAGTGGTCAGGCATGAGTGAGATGCACCTCAAAAACCTTGGAACTTGCAGACGTGTTAGATGTCTATTGTTTTTTGGGTTTTTTTTTCCAGAAATCCTATAGCTGCTGATTTTCCTTCAACGATGTGCTCTGTCTCAAGGCTACATGATATCCACCTCTCCAGAAGAACTCTTCATCAACAGGTAGGCCTCAAGATTCTCAATATATGAATTGATTCCAAAGTAATTTATATTAACATTGCAATTAAAGCTTAGCAGACCAGAAGTATTAGAATAACAAGCCAGTCTTTGATGTTGTTTAAGAGTTTTAGGGATCAAGCAGAAAAGTTCTAGCGTAAGGTCACTGAGAAATTATATAGAAAATGGAAGTTTGGGCATTGCACTATGACTTGAAAACATTGTATCTCTCCTGAGAGTGGCTGATATTGAAGGAAAAGGATTCAAAAGAGTGTGATTCAAGCGATGAGATCCACATACCAAACTGCAAATTATTGCCTGTTTTCGTTATTCACATTATGATTCCCAAAACACCGTTTTTCTTGGGGCTTTGATTATTTTCTCCATCAACTCTTCTAAAGGTTCATTTGAGGCTTGTGAACCTAAGAAACTTTTTTAATGAAAAAAAATAATCAGAAAGCAAGATTGTTTTGCAGAACTGATTCTCTCAGGTATTTCAAACACCAGTGATAAACTCAGCAAGTCCATCTGCAGCAAATGTGAATTTAGTCTGAGACCAGGATAAGCACTGAGCCCACCTGGAATTTCCTATAAAAAATTACAGTCAACTGAAACTAAAGTTGGGCTCTCTAAACATTCCGTGTGTGAGAATTCACACACCTTCAAACGAGAGTGCCTGATGGGACACAAATGATGCTTCCTACTGCCAGAGCAGTGCTTGGAACCTGCCAACACTTCTATAGCTATAGCTGCAGATCAGAGAGTGACCGTCATCTCTTCCTGCAAATACATTCAGATAGTGCTGGAGCAGAGTCGTGCAATCCTCCTCGATTTCAACAGCAGTTGTGCGGCTGAAATTAATGTCAATAGGGGATATGCACGGGCACCAAGGGGAGAGTAGACTTCACAGTGTGCTAATTAAAAAATGTTCCCTTATTGTACCTTTCCCTAGAACCCCACTCTTATAACCGATTTACTCTGTAGAACTGATTAGCATAGTAATAGCATTCCCTCCAGTTCACAAATAGGACTCCAGTTGAGAATATCCATTAAATGTAAAGTTATATAACCTGCGAGGTGCAATACAGGAAGTAAAACTTGTTAAAGGCTTCCTTCAGTATGAGTTTACTTCGCTACAGCTTTCAGCTTTTCAGCTCTATTTTTGAATGCTCACATAGTAACAGTGTCAATTCAATAACTGAGGACATGACAAAGACATCTTCCATCATGCACTTCCTGCCTAAATTAATTTTTAAGTTTCTTTTAGACTTCTGTGTCTCTTTATCTGATTCCCCTTTACTCTTTCTTGCTTTTGTTTTGAAGCCTTCCTCTTCCCTTCTCTCTGTGTTGTTATCTTTTCCCATTTTCTCAAGATGGGGACACGTCTATGTCATTCTTCATCCCTCACAAGCAGCCACATTCTTTTGGTTCAGTGGGTTTCAGCATGGACTCAGTCCTGGAAGTGTTTTCAAGAGAGAGCTGAGAAATAAAGTTTAAGAATAGTAGGACAGTGTGGAATTTCACTATTAGTGCTGTCTCCCAGGGAACCTCTATGTTTTCTGTTGTTTGTTTTTTTTTCCCCACACAAAACAAGTACCATTAGTGAAACATAAATTTCCATTTAAAAGAAAAAAAACTAAATAAATGAAATGCCATTAACAGAACTGTGACATAATTCAGCTCCAAACAATAAGTATTTTTTATACTGATGTTCTCCAATAACTTTCAAGCTACAGTTTCACTGGATCCTTGTTTTATTCTCTGTGGCTCAGCTGGATTATCAGGAGTGTCAGGACTTCACTGGAGGTTTCTCATGGAATTCTCCTCATAGGAGCAGGACTGAGAGAAGTATCTGTGCTAGAAGAACAGGCATCTCTCTTGGAGATTGCAGGAGAGGCACTTGGTCATGCCCCCTTTTTTAAGTCAGTAGGCAACAAGGAGTTGTAACACTCAACATGCCCATCTCTGTAGTCGGTCAAGCCATCCTGCCCTTGACAACCTATCACCAAGAGTCCAGGCAGTACCAAGGCCTCGGGACACACAAGCAGAAATGCAAAAATTGTTCATATAAATTAAAAAATACATCTTGAGGGAGCATCACAACCTCTGAGAGCCAATCAGAATGGGACCATGTGAATAACATCTTTTTGTGATAAGCTTCTGAAATCCTTCATGATTTGATTTCCGAATCCTTCCTGAGTGATCTGATTTTTTTCCATAAGTTACTGTGATATTTCTCCCTAGCAAAGCCATGGCTGTAAAAGTTGTTAAACAGGAGCTGGACATGAGGAGGCAAAGATCAACAAGAAAACCGCTTTGGTTTTGTCACATATAAGTTAGCTAGATAAGACAGGACTGTCCCAGGAAGTCAAGGGATTATTTTCAGGCCAAGCCATGAAGAATAAATCAGGGATGATTAAAAAGCCCATCATCCAGAAGATAAGACAACATTTCCTTCCTCCAGGCATAAGGTAAAGGGAATCTATATTAAAAAATATTTATGCAAATAGATATTTTGGCTAAATGGGTTTGAACTGTTCTAACTGATGTGAGGGCTGCAGCTTCCTTTGACAAGGACAGTGCAGACATGTCAGACTAGGGCTGAAATGTTGATAGGAACCATCTCGTAACCAGCTCACTGATGTGATGGCAATATCTTATTAGTTGTAGTGAACAGCAGTGTCAAAATACCTGCTTGCTGAGTAATATAAATAGCATGGACTTAAAAAATTTAAAATAGACTCGAGTTTGAAAATCCCTTTTTTTCTGCCAAAATCCCAGACTCTTTTAATCCCTTACTCTTGATGCAGCACCGCTTTGAGAAACCTGTGCGGCACTGCCGTTAGCCGTGGGGGCTAATATAGAAATAATCTACCTGTAATTAAAAAAGATAGATATCTTCCAGCTCAAAGATTACAGCTCATTACTTTCCTTGGTCTCATGTGAAAAGTGGTCTCATCTATCTTGTCAAAAAATGTAATCCCGGAGTCTTGCCCATTTGAAAAGCACAAAGGTTTTACAGAAGGACATTCAATAGGAAAAAGAGCTTGTGTTGAGAAATTTATGGCCTTTGATACACCACAACATGATGAGCAACCATCCATGGCTCAGAATGATGGCAAGGAAGTAGGTGACTCGGATTGCATTGTCGTTAGTTCAATTCATGTTGTTCTGCAGAATATTTTAATAGCTGATATGGTTTGTTACGACTTTAATGCAAGCAAAAGTAGTAGCTGAAAAGAATTTAGGATCCCATGTCTGAACAGCTGCTGAATCCTTTGCTGTGCTCATTCCTTGATAGAGCCATGTGGAGAGCAAGGGACAAGGAGGACCTTTCTCCCCGGAAAACAGGTGGCACAACAGTAGTTGTCAAGGAGTAGGAACAGCGTGTAATGTTGCCCAGGTATCCTGGAAGAGCTCACTGTGTGCATTTTGTGTTTAAGGGATGCTACGGTGAGTAACCCATCTTGCTTTAGTGCCTCATGAAATTGCATCTTAATGCCATTGCTACCAAGACATGCAGGCAGTTTATTCTGCAAGTTCCCTAACAGTTCCCGAAGGTATAGGATTGTCAGTGATGGATTATTGAGAAGTTTAAAAGATGAAAATCCAAACCAGAGATGGCTAATCAACTTTTCAGTGCATGGTATACGTAACAATCTGGGGGTTACCTGTGGTTGCTAAACCAGACATCCACAAAATGGTTGCCATATGCTTCATCAACTGTGCATAACTCCATTTAAAACAACAACAACAACAAACAAATAAACAAACAAACAAAACCAAAAACAAACCAGACCAAAAACAAACAAAAAACCCATGCATGAAATGCTAGATAGAAAAATGATCACAGGGGGAACACTCACCTTGGTCCAGCTCCCATGGAACAGTTCATGTACTGTCAGTCTCTTTACAAGTCAATGCTCACACACTGAAAGTTATTACGAAAGGCAGGGAAAAAAAAAAGGCAAATCTTTTGACAAATAAGGACTAGAATAAAGTCCTCAAAATGTTGATGATAAAGCAAAAAAGTAAAATAAGAAAATAGAGAGTGAGACCTCAACTGATCTGTTGATGGGAAAGATGTGTCCCTGAGGAAATGTGGGGAGTGGAAAGAAGAATCTGCTACTAGAATACAGCAGGAGAGAGTGAAAACAGACAAGTAAACTTGCCTGTTCTTTTACATGTTGAGGCAAGTGGAAAATTTTCTGTGGTTAGCTTGTAGATCCCTGATCTATTACTTCTATGTGCAGTCTTCTGCTCACCCTTGCTGTGCTCTACTGACATATTGCATTGTGCTTTGCATAACTGGAGTGATTTGAGCCTATTCTGAGCATCTTTAGCAAAGCAGAATACATGGGAAAATAAAGCAACTGGTGCTAAGGGAAGAACTGTTTCATATGAGATGCTCAAGAATTATATCTCTGTTAAGGTCCTGTGTAAGCTGGGGCAAAAGGTTGCGGCAGAATATGTGAAGAAAATCTACTGGAAATGTCTCCTGGGCACAAGATAGTTTGACATGAACAGCTTAACACACAGAAAAAGCTTGTGTGCTCCTTAAACTGTTACCAGTCTTTAAATCTTAGGCTAGATAGTGCCCAAGTGATCAATTCCTAAGCATGCAGCTTCCTAGCCTCTAATGTCGGAGCGCAGAAAGTGTGTTAAAATGCAGAAAGTGTCTTAAAAACCAGATCCTTCTGCTTTCTGGGAAGGCTGTGGCAAGGTGGCTTTTAACTTCTGATCTCAGCAGTATCTGTTCTCCATTCGGCTGAACACTTAAGGGCAGGATTTCTAAGGAATTAGGAAAAAGAACGACTTATAAGGGAAACGGTTCTGTTATTAAGGTCTGTTTATAAGTAATGAAAAGGGATAAAGCGACCCGGCACTGAGTGAGCAGCATTAGCTGAACTAAGCATAGTAAATGGATTTCCACAACAATCTTGGTGAGTCTCCTTGAAATACACTGTATTTAAGTGTATTTCATTTACATGAGTAACTGTTGCCTATTAACCCTATAAAGAAATATTCCACAAGAAGATGAAGCAAAAAATTAAGGTTTTTAATTTTTAGCCCAGTTTTTCATAATTTCTTTCATCTTCAACTCGTATGTTTTTTTGGGTTTGAGTTTTCCTATTAAGATTAAGTTGCAAACATGTAAAAAACATTGTTTGTGGTGGAAAATATAGATATAGGTTATATAATGAAATGCAACATACAGAATGTAGGTAAAATAATAAAAATTGAAGCTAGTACACAATGAAAAGTAAGCGTGGAAATTCTCACTGTTGTTTCACCTAAGGATAAAATCTTTGCTGCAAAGACATACTGAGATCAGTGTTTTGATCATCTTAATTACTAACCAACTACCTGATCCAAAATGTTTTAATTTAGTAAAGCGCTTTCCACCCGCATCAACTTTCAATCTAGAATGAAAAGGCTCAAGATGTGAGTTTGAAATGCAGCCAGTTAGAGTTCCTAGTTTGTTGTCATGCCAAGCTGAAACATATTTTATGGGAGAGAAAAAACTCAAATGCTATTTTCAAACCTATTTTCTTCTTTAGGCTTCAAAAAGGTTCAATGACATATCCATTGTGGTAGCAAGCAGTATGCCATTTCATCTACTGAGAAGCTGATGTATTTCATGTGTCACCTTTTGCCAATAATTCCATGCATTTATTTGTTGCTGAATTATTTTTTTTATATATAAATTAACATAAAATAATTAGGACCGCTCCTTCATACCAAGGAAAACATTTTATGTGCCAAGGTGCTTCTGATTTGTCCTCTAATTAGAGAGTTTTTGCCTTGAAGAAGAAGATAAGCAATCAATGTATTAAGTAGAGAAGCAGCTGTTATCAATACCCTGTGTGTTCAAATAGAAGGGGAAGCACAGGGTACTAGGGAGGTGATTGCACTAAACAGTTGCAAAAGTTTATTCTTTTGAGTTGTGTGGGAAAGATGAACTTTCTGGAAGATGCACTGCAGTTTTATGGGTATTTATACTCAGGTCCTTCCAGGCTTGACAAAGATTACTGGAAAAGGTATGTGATGTTGGCTGGGAAATACTGTGCCTTGGCAACTGCTTTCCTCCCCAGTCCTTGGTTACGAATTAACAGAGGAGTCTATCTATTTATTTTCTTTTTTTTTGGGGGGGGTGGGGGAAATTGATTGTGAAGTAATGATTCAAAATAATGTGGAAGAACCCCTGCTGTTGCATAAAACATTTGCATTGAGTTTGGAACATGTGCGACTGATTTGGCAGCAAATGTGGCAACACGGGACACAGTTCTTTCCAAATCAGTCAGTGAGTCTCAGCTGTGGATGGGAAATTAAATGATGGCTTGAGGTAGTCTAAGTAATAGCAAATTTTTTTCCTCATTACATTTCCTCATTCCTCATGCCTTTAAGCATACGTTATGGATCCTGTGTAGCAGTATACGTAAGCTCTTCAGATGTTTGTAGTTGGTGAATCTATGGAAAGAAGGAAGAGTTGTGCAGAGATTCTTGCCTGCTTTTCCATAAAGGCAGGGATAGTTGTGCTCTGGAAAATATTGTGGCTGAGCAAGGCTTCTTCATAGATGGTGTCTTCTAAGACAGGGTTTACCTTGTGGGGGAAAAAAAAAAAAGTACATAATTTAAAATAATCTAGCATAGTCATTTCCTAATTCACATTAAAAGAGTTTCTACACCTCCCATAACTGTGAAACAAACCAAAGGGGAATTTAAACTGTCCTTAGCTTATTATGTCTTTAAAGATATTTAAAGTTTTTGATTAAATATGAAAAAAAAATGCCAGCCACAGATTGATACTTCGATGAAGGTTCCATCCAGCACTCATAGATTGGAATGATTTGTCTGCCCTTCTATCAACTTCTATTTTCTCACTCCCTTTCCTAGTGATATTTTTTCACCATTCATAATCCCAGCCAGTTCGTTTTCTTTCTCAACATTACATTTGAAAATACAATCCCTGTACATTTGAACCAACAGATTTTTAGTTTCCTTAGTGTGTTCCACCTCCCTTCTGTCTCTTTCTGTTGTGAATTTGATTATTGCTGATCAGACAGGTACGATGCAGATGGAGAAATAAAGAGGGTGGGGATTTTCTCTTTGGAGGATTCCCTTAGCAAGGTCATAATCTTTGAAATGTTTTTGTTTGCTTCTAAGGGTAAAAGTCAGCGAGTTATCTGGGTAGCTGCTATGGATGTGGCTCGTTTCTATTTTTTTTTTTCGCACTTTTAGAATGGGCTAACTTTCTAAAATATAAGAAAGTGAGAGTGGTGATTATTTCAATAATGCACTGAATCTATACATTACCAGATAATAAAATACACCAGCTGAAGATCTGCAAGGAACTTCTCCAATATGATATTTTTAGATGGAATTGTAGTTAGACAATTTAGTGTATGAACCTCTTTGAATGTGTAGACTGGACTACATCCTTTTTACATAACTATAGATTAAAAAGACATATTTTGGGGTTTTTTTTGGTCTTAAAAGACCACTGGTGCTAGAGTAGGTATGTGATCCTCCTAGAAGGATATTGGGTATGAAAGACAAAATTACACCAACTGAAAAATGTCAATTCTATTAACAACATCTGACATCAATATGATTGAAATTGTCATCTGTATTGGAGTAGATGGCATTATTTTTCAAGAGGCAATTAATATTTCACTTTTTTCTATAGGCATAAAAGAGAAGGCTGTGTTCTTTCTATACGATGTACATAATTTCATTTTTTCTCTTGTGTCTGTTTTTCTTGGATTTGGCTGCTTCTGAATCTCAGTGTACAATTTTGAGGCGAGAAAAGCCGATAAACTGCGTATGGAAATAATGATAAAAAATAAGCATGCTGTTTGCAGAGAACAATCCCTGCTGAATTATCGCTCTATCCCTTTGATTAGAAAGGCAGGCTCTGCTGGGGTGAAACCTGTGGAAGGCTCTGTAATGTTGCATGGAGGGACAGGGATCCGTGTGACACGCTCCAGACTTTTTTCCCAGTTAAATGTGGTTAAGAACAAGATTATATTGCTGCACCTGCAAATAGCAAGTCTTTGTATGAAGAACACAAAATCGGTGATTAGTGATAATTTTGGACCAGGCTGTGGATGGGGAAGAAGCAGCGATGACTTAAGCACCTTCTGTTCCTTCCTACACCCTCATCTTCCCGCTCCTGACTCCTGCCTTGGTTCTTTTCCTAATTGTTAACAAGAATAATTAACCCCTCTGGACTTTTCAAAGCAGCCAAGCAATTTACAAGGCATTTGCCTGGAGCTGGCTTGATTTTTGGTCTGGCTGCCAAAATGGAGGGGGGAAAAAATAAAAGGTCATTTTGTCTGCTGGAAGTTGGAGAGTTTAGGCAAAGCCAGGCACCACTTCAGTAAGGCAAGAAGGTTTTTTTTATTTGATCATTTTATTTTTATTTTTAATTCGTGAATATTCTCTCCCTCTGCTTAAGGTCTGAATACAAATTTGTTTCATTGTCCATTTCAGAGCTGTTGATTAAAATAATTCATTACAAAGCTGCAAATGTGCTTATTTGGAGGAGTTTCACTCAAAAGAATAGGCCAGTTCTCCCCCAAGTCACATCCTGACAACAGATAAGGAATTAAATGACTTGGTGGTCAATTAAAGTAATACATATGCAAAGTTTTTTTCCAATGTAAAGACAAGGGAAGGAAGCAAACAGAAAGATTGGTTAAAAGGTTAATTAAAGGTCAAGTCATGTCTCGTAAAACATCAGGCACAGGAAAAAAAAGAGGCAACAAAAAGCTTACAGAATAAAATAAAAGTAGAAAAAGAAAGGCATCTTGCAGTAGATATTAATATGAATAATAAAACATTTTTCAAATGCTCGTGGAAGGAGAACCTAATAAAGTAGAAATCCAGGCCTCCAGGAGACAGAAAAACAAATTTATTGACTGAGGAAGCAGCCCTTGATAAATAATTAACGAAATTATTTGCTTCATTGTCCTCTGGGGAACTCAAGGGACAGATGCTGGCAGCTGCTCTGTATCTTCATGGCTGCTGAAGGCAGCGTGTCACGGAGGGCTTGCAGTTATCTGTAGGGTGGAAGCCACAGAGGCACAGCCAGGCACTGCTTGTATAGGAATGGAAAGACATACCTAGAGAAAGAGGGAATGGAAGATAGATATATATATATATGTATAAAAATTGAGGGTTTTTTCCTAGATTTCTGTCTGTGGTGCTCTGATATGGATATTTAAGTAATACAGTCCAAGCTATTAAGTTAGACGAGTCAATTGAAACTTAGGTCTCAGAGAAAAAAAAACCAACCCTTTCTTCATTTGTGTGAGCTAACAAGCAGCAACATGAAAACTAAAATCCTTGAGGACTGAAGCAGTTAGTAGTTTTTATCTGAATTAATAGCTTGAGGTAAGCGTGAGGATCCTTCATATCCCTTCTTGACCTGCTAACTTTGAATTAAACTACATTTTGCTGTCACTGTGATTTAACTTTCTGTTCATTGCCTCATGATTTAAGAATACACCTTTTCCCTGCTGAAAATACAGCTTGTGAAAGGAACTTGGGTTTCAGCTCAGTTGCTTAACGTGTTGATAGTAAAGTCTACACTATGCTGACTTTCTTCACTTTTGGGGGAGTATTTGTTAAAAGACAATCTATTATATTCTAGTCTAAAAAGGCTTTGAAAGACAGGAAATAATGTACTGCTCGTAGAACAGGATTTCTGAGATGTATTGAATTCTCTGTGTAAATGCACAGCCTTATTAGCTCCAAAAGAGAAATAGAAGGGAGAGATTTTCATTGACATATGATATCTTGGGTCATAAGTCAAGGATGCCTTAAAGAACATATTTAACTTGAAGCGCATGAGTCGTTCTTGGGAAGAAATATTATACTATCCTGAAAAGAAACCTCATTGTCTGCACGTCAGTCTGCAGAAAGACATGGAACTGGCACAGGAGAAAGAGATAAATGTAGGGAAAGGGTAAATATTTTATTCTGCCCTTGTGTGAAAATGTTAGGCTCTTCCTTTGCTATTTAAACCTTGTCTCCTCCTGGATTTCTTTTCTCTCAGAATCCATTTACATCACTGCAGTTATGCCTGATGGGGAAAAGGGTGGTATTAGATCAGACAGTCAACATCAGCTGTTCTACAACAGTAACAGAGAGGACGTATAATGGTTTATGTGGCTCCCAGTATCACTTCTTGTCTGTCCACCCTTGTAAACAGACAGAATGCCCAAACTCAACGTGGACCAAATAAATCCCTTTCACTCCTGAAGGGTGAGCACTCAACTCATGAGTGGTGGAGCAGGGCACCAAGATGAACCAGACATATGTGATCATCTTCAGCAGTGGAAAATAAATTCATTCTTAGCCTTTCCCTGTGCCTGCTGTATTTTCTGCTTCATCTATCTGACTGGTTTTATTTCATCTAACAATGGGGACGTTCACCTCTCTGGAACTGCACAACAGACCTCGAGCTCTGGATCACGTAAAGATATGGTCACCCATAAGCAAACTTGTCTGCTGCCTCAGATGTTCCTCCAACCCCAGGAAATCCCCAGGAGGCTTCTGTTCTCCACTTCACCTGCAAAGTCTGTGCTTTGTGTTAAGTCTTCTGACCTGGGTCACTGCCACCAGTCCAAGTGGGGAAGATGGTGACCCAGCAAGCGTGAGTGAAAAGGGGAGCTGGTGCAACTCAAACAGAGTGTGATGGGCTGGCATAGAAGATGTTTATGTTGGGTAACGTATTTTGCAACCTGAGCAATCCACTGGGTTAGGGCACCGGCTGCAACGGGAATACAATATGTATTGTAAAAGAGCCTTCCTGGATTGTGTTGTAATATCAGTGATCCTGAAAATACACTATAAAAATCACTAAAGACCAACTGGAACACAAGCTATTGTTTCATTTTTCAGAGATGCAGTAATTCATTTTTTACCTTTGTTTCATTCTGAGATGAAAGAAAGACAAATCCAGGTTCTTTAGAAATGCCTTTTGTCCCTGAAGTTGCCGAGGCAGATGAGAACGTCAAGCCCTGGATCTTTTGCTTGGAGCAAATAAGATTGAGCAGCACAGAACTCCACCAAGGATGTACCAACAAAAGGGCTTGAGATGATAAAGAAATGAAAAATATCAGTGTTGGGGGTTTTTTTTGAAGAAAAAAAAAATGTTTAATGGGAATCCTTGGAGCCTTGTAGAAGTTGCCAGCCACAGGAGCCCCTTGAGGTGGAGAAAATTCCATCCCACTTCCACATCTTGCTTAACATCCATGCTCTATATTTGAGGGAACAGAAACTCTCCAGGAGCCTAATGATCCCTGAGGAGCCTTTCTCCATCTCATTGACTTCTTGCCAATGAAGCCAAGTGAGTTAAACATCCCTCCTCCCTCTGCTGCTCTATTTCATTTTCTCCTTTCTCATGTCTAATCCAACTCAATATCTACTGTTTAATTTTAACAAGACTGTACAATGTTCCCTTTAAAAAATGTTGTTTCCTTCTGCAGTGCTTCATTACGAGGCCTGAATTACTCAATCCTTTCCTTTTGTCTCTTTTGCTTGTTTTAGCCTATTTCCTCTTCTCCTGTATTGACGCTGGACAAAAAACCCTCAACAGACAGAGCATACAAATACTTTAAAAAAAAACAACCCTTTTTCCATTTGTGCCTCACGCTGGGCACTGCAGCTTTTCCCTTCTGCTCTTGTGAACTGTCCAGATATCCCCTGGAATATCAAAAGTATGAAGAAGCTGTACAGCTACATTTGAGGTATTTTTTTTTTAAACTGGTGAGCTGTGGGCCCAGGAAAACTGTAAAAATCTGTACTGAAACTTGTAATCCACCATTGTGCTGTTGCTGTCTTTGCTTTAAAACTGGTGGAAGTCAGAAAGGAGGATTTGAGATATATATTTTTTTTTTCCCCTGTAGATATTCAGGAAAATTTTCCACTCTGTCATAGAGCTGTTCAGCTACTCCAGTGATGAGCTCAGTAGGAAAAAGCTCTGCAGCTAGATAGATGAGATGGAAATGTTGGCATCATTGCACTGTATTAAACAAGCTCTATGATTACACCCGCTAAAGTTCCTCTTTGAATTCAATGGAAACTTTATATTGATGGAATGCCTGATTAACAGGGATTTATAAGAGAAGCTCTGTTAATATGGAAAGCATATAAATCTCATATATCTGTATCTATTGCCCATATTTACTAGATTGTTTTCACTCGGTTCAGGATTTAACTCTACTAGGAAACAACTTTTGTGAACAAGAATCCAGTGGCCATACAAAGAAAGCACCACTGCAATTTGCAGCTTCATTAAATAGTTACTTAAAAAGGTCTCCAGATTAATTGTAGCAGCATGGAAAAAAACCCAAACCACAACACATTAAAAACCATGTTTATTCTCAGTTTGAGGAGGCTTTAGAGTTAGCAGTTTCACTAACAGGTAATGGTGATGAAGGGTTTCTTCCTGACATTAATGCAGTATCCTATCTCAACCTGAGTCTCTAAAGCCAGCTCTGGATGTGACATGGTGGAAGTGTTTGAATCCTTAAGTCTTTTTCATGCTTCCCCCCACAACTTTTGCTGTTGTAGAGCCATCCACACTGGCATAAAACAGCTCTAAGAGGGTAAAAAATCAGGTTCTTGTTTTGTGTCTGGACTCCTCTGGGTTTACATTTCTTAAGCTCTTCCTGGCCCTGGGATAGACCTGGGACCAGCCTGGATGGCTCCTGTCATGGGGAGACCTCACAAGTCCTCAGCGTCCAAGCAATCCATGGTTGCATGGTACTGTCAATTTTTACTTGGGTTAGAGGCTTCTGACTTAATTAACACTCTAACCTGATACTTGCACCAGAGGTACATGGTTTGTAGAAAGAAAATTCGCCAGCCAGTATACATGAGCTATTTCAATTTCCAACCATTTCTGCCTTCTAGATCTTAGATTCAATCCAATTTTATAAGGCTTACTGGAGCTTCCCTGCTTCGTGCCAGATGATGGCCAGATCCATACATATCTGAAAATATAGCTGATAGAATTAGAGCACACACACACACAAAAAAAAATCAAACCCAAATTAATCAAGTTTTCAATTTTCAATTAATTATGTATTTTATTGATAGGAACAGAAGGAATCCACATTCCTGTTAAAGCTTTTTGGTCTGGCATATTGGGGTATTGATCAAAGTTGCTGAGAGAAATGGTTGCCTTTGTAGGAGATTGCCTGAATAAAGACTTCAGTAGTGGGCTCTCCAGCACTTAAAATGTTTCATTACTCTAGATCCTGGGGTATGAAGATTCTTGCAGAGGGTGTTTTTTGCATTGAAATGTAATTGAAACATATATCCTGGGCAAGAGACACCTTAGACTATGGTAAAATAAATACACTACTTGGTAGACAGAGTTCATAGTGAAATAGGTAAATGGCTTGCCTATTAAAATGTGACATATTAAATCAGGTACATCACTGAGAAGCCAGAGTTCCAGGCAGCACATTGCCACAAATTTCTTTAAAAAAGATGATCTTGCACTGCAAAATCTAAAGCCGAAGTCTTACTTACATCAGATAAAAGATCTGGGGGATCATAAGACAGCATGTTAGAGTGGAATCCTTCTAAATTAACATATTCCTTGATTTGGTTCTGTGTCACTCGTTCAGCCAGACTGTTTTGCATTTGAAGCACACAAGCATAGTTGCAGAGTAAGAGAAAAAGGTGTGACATGGAAAAGAAAGGAGGAAGGAAATGAATTCTTGTCTATGAACTGAGATTCATTCATGAAAATATCTATGTATATGAATGTATTTTGACATTTAGGCTAGTTCTTAGAAACCTCCAGTTATTGTGCTTTTCTTTCTCTGCAGATTTGTGCACAGGACAATTATTCCAAACATAAAATGTTTTTGCAATTAATACAGGCACAGAAGAGAAGGTTCTATTTTAAAAATTCAGCTCTCACCTTTATCTCAAATGTTGATGCCTTAAAATCTTCCAGTACAAATCCACAGTCACTCTTCTTGCTCTAGTCTTAAAGAGTATATATAGGTGTCTAAATTAATAGTTGTTATTTCTTATAAGTACTAGTTAAGCAAGGTTGAGAGCAGTCTGAGGCAAACACTTGAGTGAAATGGGTGTCTCCACGTCAGTCAAACTTAGTGTGTTTGCAAAGAGATGAAGCAGCATGTTGATGTATTCACATATATATCACAACAATCTTTTTTTTTCTTTTCTTTTTCCATTACTAGATAGTGGTGCAGTGCAATATTTTGTATGTCAAAATAAGAAAATGTTCTATCCACATTCCCTTCCCCAGGGTTTGAGATTGCCTGTCAACCGACCAGAAGACAGAGCTGATAATGGTAAAGATGCAACAGAATTCCCTTCCCTGAAAATAACTGCATATGAATTCTTCATAGGAACAGTCCTTAAAACACCTGGAGGCTGGGACCCCAGTCCAGCACAGTACTTACTACCGTACCTTTGACTTAAAGTTCCACCTTCATTTCACTGGTCTCACCCATTTGAAAGAAAAAAGTAGTTTTCTTTCCTTTCTAAAATGCACTGAAATGCAGCTCCTGAAACTTCAAGCACAGATGACTTTTATCTGTGCTGCTGGAGAACAAAAAATAAACCCAAAACAAAGTGGTGTTTTTCTTTATAGCTGTGTTTTTTCCCCCCTCCTCTTTGGCTTTGGAACTCAAACAATGTCCCAGCTGGATGAGCAAGCCAGGGAGGTCAGTTGGACCACTGATCCCTGCTCACCCCAGATGTGACTTCTGCATCACCACCTCAGTTCCTCCCCTCCATGCCTTGCAGGGTAAGGCTTTATGTGATAGGACTAATATTACTTCTCTGCAAGCACAGACAAGAACACTTCATTTTAATTTAAGACTTTATTTGAAAAATAGTGTTACAGTTTCCTTGTCTTGAACAATAGCAAAGCCACCCTAAACACTGAGACAGATGGTAGACTGATGTAGAGAAGTGTTTGGAGAGCCTCCCTGGGAAAGATGTGCAGAAAGAAAGTGCAGAGCTTTTCTGTGTCTTCCCTCATGACCAATGAATCACAGCAACTGGGATCTGGATTTGTGAGCAAAATGTTTGCAGGTTTGACCTAAAGTTTCACGATCGGCTTCTCCCAGCTGTTTGCTTGGGTCCTGCATTATAAGAGAGATGCCAGTTGTTAGGGAGAGAAATTCAGGGTACTTGAAGAAAGAATATGAATCACAAAAGACAGCATTTGGATCTGTTATTTATGGGCCCCAGTGGGAGCTATTTTCCTTAGAATTCTGCAGGTGGGACTCAATATCAAGGTGAATTTGGGATGGTGTGATAAGAGGAGCAACTTCTGCCTCCTGTCATGCATTTGGACAGCCCTTCTTTACCACATAAAGAAGTATGCTACTGGAGTTAAAAGACAAGGGGGACTAAATGTAGAGAGATGGGCTGCTGATGGCAGCCCTGTAACAGATACAGTGACTAAGGGCTGCAGACTCCATCTGAGTAATTGCAGAATTCCCAAAGAGGTTTAATTAATAAAGATGATGAGTCACCATGGATCATTTATATTTTGTCCTTCTTTCCACATGCCTGCAAGAATGACATAATGACTCATTAAATAATACCCCTATCCCAGGCCAGATTTGCTACCAGGGCATATTATCATAGCTCCACCATAAGTATTGGTTCTGTGTCAGTAGGAGCTTCTCAGGCTGTCTTACAGGCTCACATTTCTCATGCCTGCCTAGGAGCAGGCTCTATTTCAGTGATGAACGAGGAAATTGTGATGGTAAACAAGTCTTTGATCTAGCAGGAAAAAAAAAAAAAAAAAAAAAGATACCCAAAAGATTTTGCTGAAGTGAGGCTAATTCAAATTTGAAATGAACATTTCTAGCCATTAAAATAACTTCTCTTGAAATTAAACAGACTTTCTGCTCTGCGATACCTTTGAATCAAAAGCAGGACAGCCAAAGAGTATGGGCTTGATGAACAAATTACGGAGTAAAGCTGTTCAGCCCACATTATTCAGTGTGACAGACAGTGATTGTAGTGGTTTGATCTAAAAATCGGGGGGGGGGGAATATTATTTTCTTGTGTATTCCATAGTTCAGAAGTTAGATTTGGAGATATTGAAGTATTGTGTTCTGAATAAGCAGCAACTGGTTGTTTCTATGCTGAAAATGTTGAGGAGAGGCTAAGAACTGTTTTCATCCTATTTTCATTATCTGGAGAGGATATGCACAATAGTTAAGAAGAAAATGGTGATCTAAGTTAGAGAAATGATGGAAGCTTCCTCCTGGGAAGAGAAACGGAAGAAAAACACAAAAAGAAAATGGAAAAGAAACAGTAGTAGTCCAATAGCACAAGAGAATATTTTGCTGGTTTTAGTGATTCTAAATTTTACTGTCGTTTCATGCCTGAAAAGTCTTGAGTGTTTTGTTGCTAAACTCAGCTTTGCATTTCATCATTAACGTTGAAGGATAAGTCCACTGGCCTTACTTTGTAAAGAGGATGAAGAAAAAAACCTCTCTGGCTCCCGCTGGCTGGAAATCAATGACAGTTTTACCACTGATTTCACTGGAAGCAGGATCAAAGTTTATAATAATTTTTGTTGCTTTTATGGTTAATAAATATTATTTATTGCTGCAGTAGTGCTGCAGTAAGATCCCTAAAATAAGCTAGGAAAGGTAACATTGCCCCGCTCGCCCTGAGAAGTTGTAATAACAAGAGAGGAGAGAATAGAAGGTAAACTGGGATTTTGATGCAGGTAACCATAATGATGATGATTACGGACAAAAAAAACCAAACCCCAGCAAAACCAAAACAAAGACAGCCCTTGCTTGCCTGTTACTGCCAGCACCTGGTACCTCAGAGATATCATTCAAGAAGAACAGTCCTCCAGTATAAAATATATAGATGTTGTAATATAGTGCCAGGATTGTGTGAGTAAGACTGAGTAATCTGCTGTCTGTCTCGTTCTAGCCCCTCAGTTAAAACTTACTGTCTGCTTTAACTTGCACATCGAATATTTTTTTTTTCCCTAGGCTTGCTGGCAGCATTTTACATGCAACTCATGTCACTGGTCTGGCTCTGGGTTTTCTTTTCCTTCTACTGCATCATCTCTCATTTTCTAGGGAAGATTATTCTGAGGTCCAAAACACATGACAGAAATCATCTTACGTTTCCTCCAGTCAGAATGAGCCCCATCCTCTAGTACTAACATGTACTCGGTGTTTAAGCTTCTGGGTTTTTTTCCTCTACATAACTGGTGGAAATACCTGGGGGAGGTAAAGCAGTTCTGTAATAATCAAGGTTGCTCAGAGACATTGTGGTCGACCAGCAGGCACTCCCTTCTGGGATCTGTCTCTACTGCTCCTAATGTCCCCAGACAGAAACATCGCCTTCCTTCTCTTTCTTTTTATTATTCAGTGGGCATCTTTTCAGGTACAGCACGCAAAGGGAATGCGATGTTAGGTTATAACTCATTTTCAGACCCAAATATCTGGTTTTAACCATGTATCCTCAAGATCTGTCCAGTTCTGTGTGTACGTGCTCTGCAGATGTGAGAATATTACTGTCTGTAGTGCATATTTTAAATCCTCTATTAAGTCCGTAGCCGGAAGGACAGGCTGTCAACAGTTGAACTAATCGAACTTTCAGCTTTCAGTGAAATTTCTCTGAAGTTTGGGTCACCTTCATTTTAGATCAGGATTTAAGAGTTCTTTCCTATCCAAGTACAGCTCTGTTTAATTGCAAGTCGTGGCTGTTTGAAGTAGTCGGGAAATTATTTATGCCTGATAGCTGGGATTTCCTAAGAAGCCGAAGAAAGTTTGGCATTAAAATCTAATCAGACTTTAATGGAAACCAGGTACTTCAACACAATGAATAGTTCGACCTTACAGAAAATCCTACAGACTACAAACTAGGCTAACAGCTACAAAATGTGTGCATGGAGAGTCCTGCATCCTTCTGCAGATGCCATTGAAAAGATTGAGGTTGTTTTCCAAAATACACAGCGGAGGAAAACAAGCATATAAACATAATAATGGCAGTCTATGAAAAATAGAGCAAGGGAAATTTCTTTTCACTTTATTCCCAGCAAATGGGGAGAGTGTCAGTAGCCTTTTCCTCAGCCCTCTAAAATTGAATTTTGCAGGGCTGTTTTCAAACTATTCTGTTCTTTGGTCCTAAAGGAATTCTTAATCAAGCAAAAAATGGCACTGGGATTTACAGCTTCTTCCCTCTCTTCCTCCTAACCCTGCTTGCTCTTCTTCTTCTTTTTGGATAATGCTGAATTTATTCTGGGAATCCTCAGAGAAACAGCGAAGTCTGGTGTTGGTATTTTTGTGGGTTTTCATATAGAATCCATTTTCAGAGCGTTAAAGAAGTACTGGCAAATTTGCTGGCATCCATAGGCAAGAAGTATATAAAAATTACTCAGAATGGAAAGTATGAGACATGCTGATATTGGTGGCAATCATTTTTAATAGAACAACTAAGGTCAGTGAAATAACTCAGCAGAATGGCTGTCATTTTTTATTACCCTCGCAGTAAGGTACAATCTTAATTTCAAATGTGAGAGAACATATAGCAGTTAATGGAAAGGGTCTAATTCCTGTTCCATTAGTTTTACCTCACTGAGTTAACAGAAATCAGCTGACAATTTACCTTGGGATTCAGAGGGAGACATTCCCGATCTATATTAATGTAAATGAGATGAGAATCAGGCTAAAGGTCTGGGGTTGGTTTTTTTTTTTTCAGTAAGTTGTTCCTACAACTATGATATATATTTTCATTAATTGTGCTTGGAAGTAGAGTTGTGTCATAAAACATTCCTAGGGAGCCTTACTTACCTGTTCATCTCTTCAGGGTTTGAAAAATAGTCCCCTTCTATTTTCAAACAATATGCAGTAGTTCAGTGTCACAGACAAATGTGTGTGCTGCAATATTTACACTTAAATTATAACATCTTGGAGTCCTAAATGGGGAGGAACATACAGCATGTTTCTGATTCATTTGAGGTATGATCTGAGCTCATCTATGCTGAATTCCTGATGAGTCTACACCCCTCCCAGGCTATGTGGTTTTTACAAGAGGTTGGATTAAGCCTTCAAACAAATTTAGTCTAAATCTTTGAATGGGTATTTTGATATCCACTTGGGTGCTTCTGAAGAGAGAGTTGATGCTTTGGAATAACATAGTGTGAAATCAAAGAGAACTTACGGTAGCAAATCTTCACCTGGTACAAATCAGTCGGGCTGCACGTGGTTCTTGTGATTTATGCCAGCTCAAGACCTGGCATTTGAGTTTGAAATAGGAAGAACAAGAGCCTGGTGTGGTTGCAGGGCTGCAGACCCTAACGGCATAAATACACAGAGCAGTTTGACATTCATGGCCCATGACTTCTGTATCTACTGTGCCTGCAGTGGGGCACAGGCCTGCCAACCTGAGGGAACCAGCCTAAACGAGTCCTCAGAATTGTGATGTTGCCATTTGACTGGCAGAGAACATTTGAAATTGAGCGCTGGGAGCTGTGCTCTTGCTGCTTCTGCCCTGGACCCGCTCACTGTCTCAGCCGCCCTTTTTGCACCTCTGCTGCTGTCTCGTCTACTCTGATGAGCCTCCCCTGCACCCTTCTCAAACCTCTCGTTCCTTGGTTGTCACTGTCTAGTTTTAAATTGACAGCTCGTTTTAACTTGCTTCCCAAGGATGGGGAAAACATCCTTTTCCTTAGATACACAACATTGGGTACTCCCCTCAATTCCATCCCTCTCTCAAAGCCTACCCTTTGTAATGCAGCATGGGACCCCGAGAGAAGGAAAAAGCATGGGGGAAAACACTCAAAATTGATAGTTTGCATTTGGGCAGATCTCGCAGGTACATGCCCTTGCCTTTTTCCCCTCTGTTGCTTTCTTCTCCCTATTACAGTGGGTCTAATGTTGCCGTTGCTGAAACGGAACTAACTTGGCCTCCATTAATCGCTCTCCAAAATAACCAACGGTATATTTTTTTTTTTTTGGAAGGCCAGCAACTTGTGCAGGCTTCAACTGCCAAACCCAAAGGCACCGACTCATCGGAAAAAAAAAATCCTTAAACACCTGCTGCCAGTTTACCTCCAAACCTGCGTCCTCAAGCGCTACGCGCGGCCTCCGTAGTACAAATACACCCTATCGCAAAATGATGGTTATTATTTCCCTCGTCCCCAGCCTGCCAACACTTACAAACACATTCAAGTCGAGATCTACGACTACTCCCACTGGTTTGTAAAATTAAGCGCGCGCATAAACGCTACCAACATCAGAGCCTTAACTTGTGTTCCTTTGAACTGGCAAGGGGCCCATCATCTACGTAGCTCTAATTCCACTAGACAGTCTCTGCGCTCAGAGAAACACGTTTTAAAAATGGAGTGTCTGTATTAACAAGCACTTCCATGAGCAATGAAACTAATGAAGCCTGCTTTCTTATGGTTTTGTCTCTCTTAGTTGGATTCTCTGGTGCCTAATAAAGTGAGAACTCCATCAGAAGTTTTTCACACAAAGGAGGCATTCATAACATCTCCTTCCTGTATAGGAGGACAGGGACAGGACAAATGAAGGTATTTTGCCTCTCTATTTTTTTTTTTGTTTGTTTCCCCTGCTGTTTTCAATACAAAAGTGCTGTGTGTTCCTAACGCAGAATTTTCATTTCTATTTTTGTGGAACTTGGGGAAATATCTTATTTTTGAGATGGATACATAATCACTGAAAATTGGTTAACACTGGTCATGGAGCTCAAAAGCCATATGAGGGAGGACAGGACAGCAAGATGAGGTAGATTCAATAGGTTCTGGGCAAACAGGATTACACTTTTTAAATTCCTGTCCAATTTCAAGGTGTAATAGGATGTTAAAGGTGCATGTGAAGAAAAGAGCAATTTTCATTACAGTACCAGTAGTTTACACTTCTCTCCTAAGACGGGTGTAAGCACAGTGAGTAATTAATGGCCTCCAGTATTGTATGCAGGTATTCTATAGGTAGCAACTATCCTTTGGGTCGTACAAAACTAAACTTTGATGCCTGTTTTGTGGACAACCTGCTCTTCTCAGTCCCTATCTCTGGTTAGTCTTGTAGGGAGAACTGTATCTTATGAAAACCCATAGTTACAGAAATCTGGGTAGGCATTTTCTAACACAGAGTGCCCATATCTGTTGAGATTTCTGTTTCAAAGCGCTCAGCAACAAGCCAGGACTGTTTGAGTTTGAAAAATGCTATTAGGCATATTCAATATTAACATCTCAGGCTCCAGCAGGAAACCTACAATTGATAAATAGACACTTCATTTGAACTTGGCACAACCTTCAGTCAGCTTTGCATAACTCTGGATGGTCTTACAGATTGTGGGCAGGGTAGAATACATTAAAGACAGACCAGGTGATATCAATTCAACAACTTGCTAATTCCAACCGAAAATATTTCCCCACGTCTATGGGAGTACATTTACTTCAGGGATAAGTGCAACACTTGGAGGTTCTGAAAGGTTTGGAGAGGCAATTGAAATGTAACCTGAAATCTCCCAGAAAAAAATTTGGAGCTTGTTTCTCCCTTTTCTGTAATGTATATTAACACATTTCCAAATCTTCCACCATTTATTAGCTGCTTCTTTACTTGCAAGGATTCAGATGTCCCAGAAAAGTCCTCTCCTTCTATGATTTAAAATATATTAAGCATTTTACTGGTATCAATCAATTTGGGCTTAACCCAAAGGCCACAGAGATCTTCCAGGATGTATTTTAAAATTTCTATTATTAATATGCATATTTTAGTTCTAGTGCAAAGTCACCTGAGAGAAACTAATAGGAATTAATAGTTTAGACCTAATTTCAAAAGCCTGGACTGAGGCACTCTCTTAAATCAGATTCTTAACTCTAAGCTGCAATCTTATATCAACCCCAAGGCTGGTGGCTATAGTGTACTGCACGCAGCATTCTTTCTGTATCATGTAAGCATCGGTCTCAGCCCAGCAATTTTTCTTCTTTGTGAAAAACACTCGTATCTGGATTTCACCTGTCTCTTTATTATTAAGATACTTCTCATTTGAAAAACTAGATTCATATCAAGTTATAGAATATGGAAAAAGCAAAGGGGAAAGAGAAGAATACACATACCAGTTAATAGATGCAGAGAGGAGAGGTTATAGAAGGTGATGTTATCTATTAGAAGAACAAAGACGGAGCGATATCCCTGAAAAGGCTGATGGAAAATCAATTCCATAACATGCCATTAGTCTGTTAATATCAGACACCTTAAGCCTGGCATCCTTGCTGTGGACATAATGCAATATTCAATATTTGGAATGTGCCCTACCCAGAAAGAAAATCAACTGCCTTTTAGGGGTTTTTTCTTTCTTTTTCTTTTTTCCTTTTACCCCCTAAATAGATGGGCTATATGAATTAGGTATTTTTGAGTCCATATAGTCCACATTTCAGACAAGCAAGGAAGTGGCAAAGGGAGGATTTCAAAGCAGAAAGATCTGTTGATCTATCAACATATATTCAAATAAAGCTGGGAGCAGACTTTTTCCCTGATATGGGGGATTATAAATCTTTGAGTGTCAGTGGAAAAAAATTCTGGGTAGAAGAAATAAATCCTTCCATACCTCCATAAACCATGCAAAAGAAGCTTCTTCCACTACACGCTTGCTGTTAAATTTACAGTTTTAACAGGGCTTAATGTAATCTATGGATGATGGTGGCTATAACCACAAAATAAGTCAGCACTTGTAGTGGACAGGCACTGGTGTGCCTTGGCTGCACAGAAACGGGACCCTGAACCCTCCTGCACACCAAGTGGGTAGTGATGGAGAAGACAACATGAAACCATCACCGCAGAGAGAGAACTACTGCCACAAAGTGACTCCAGAACCCCCAAATCAGAAACTGCAGGTAAGTCCAAGTTTGAATCACACTTCTCCTTTACAGAGATGTCCTGACAGGCCAGCTGAAAGACCTGGCTCCTTCCCGATAGTCTTTCCAGTAAGCACATTTTTAATACAACATGCAGCTTTCAAACCCAGGATGCCTTGATTAGATCTCTCCCTGCCACCCCCGCATCTCTCTGTGTATTGCAGTAACTTTCATTTTTCCATCCTTCCCTGCATCTCTCTGGAAAGGCAATTCATTTCCTAAGGACGAGTAATGGCTCTCAGAGTCCCAGCACACGCCAGCTGCTTGCAAAAATAGTCAAAATCTTGACAAGAGCTCACCAAAATGGATGAAAGGTGATGCATCTTCTTTACGGCAGAGATTAATGTTCAAGGTATCCCACATATGCATATTTCCAAGAAGTTTAATGCATGCAGTATCTCTATATGACCCTTCCCAATGCTTTTGCATGGAGCTGGACAGTATGCATGGTTTTTCCTGGTGCTAAGCAAATTCTATGGATTTCCCAGTGGAGCAGCAAATTCTTCTTAACATATCTTGCTGAGTCTCTGGAAAAAAAGTGGGTAGTTTCTTAAGCTCCTCATATTTTAGTTAGAATTGTAAGTTCTTTGCCCAGCAGTCGCATAGGGTCTTACCTGTAGGTTTCTCTCTTCTTTTTTCTTCCTTCTTTTTCTGGGGGGAAGGGAAAAGTAATTATGTTTTAAGGGCCGAAAAGAATATTTTTTTCATACGTATTATAAGTTCATGGAGGCTCTTTGACAAGAGCGGGGATAGAGTGCATGGGAAAGCTCTGCCACAATTCCAAGGGGAGTCCATCAGGGTCTGTTTTTATTAAGTTTAACACCAACTATATTTCTTATGGAGTTATTTTCCTCTCTGAGGATAATTTGTCAGAATCAGACAAGCTATTCATTTCTCCCTGCTTGTAAATACCTGGTGTGTGCTCCATCACCAGCACACTCTTCTGAAGTACAGGGGGACTCATAAAAACAAGCAAAGGTCTCATGAATAACTAAAGAATATTGGACTATTTTTTTTTTTTATCCCCATACTAATGTTTAGAAATAACATTATTGGCTCCCTCTTTATTTGCCATGCATGCATTTTAATGCTCAGTCATCCACTTTGTACAACTTAATACCCTAATTCTGGATTACAGAACTAGAATATTAGGCACTTTACAGCAACTTCCTCCAGCTTCTGGATCCTCAGTGATGCTCTGACAAAGCCTAGCACTTGGCTTTCAGTTTCTGTCTCTGGATGAATTTTATTCCCCAAAGGGTTCAGGCAACAGATTCTGGCAATGCCAAATGTTCCCTGCCCTCCAAGCAGGAATTAATTTGCTCTTTAATTAAACAGATAAATAACATGCACATCTACTGCTGCGGCGGTTTATCTCGCATAGCTGGGGCTGTCAGCTTTCTGTCAGCATCTCCTGTTTAAAAACAATGTGCTTTCTCTGCTGACGTGAGACCACTGAGCTCCTCTCTTTTCGTAGACTTCCAGCGACCTACGTTAGGCCAGACTGGGGCTGAACAAATGAATCGGTTCCTAGTTTGCTGTAATACACGAGGTGAGATGCTGGGTTTGGATGAACAAGGAGCATTAGGGAATGGCAGGTTTTTAAAAAGTCTTTATCATTCAATGTACTTTGGCTTTACTGTTAATAAAATGAGAGGTTAGTCATTGTTTACAGAAGGCAAAGGTTAACAAAGTTCCTGTTCCTCAGAATTCACTGAAAACATACAACTAAGCCTCTGTAGCTCAGCTTGCAATATAGAGCAACTTCTTCCAAGGCTTTAGTCCTGAAAAAAATTTGCCCTTTCCTAGCTTTATATAAGGATTTTTATTTTTTTCCATTAGTAATGACATGCTTGTCTCCATCAAAAGGAAAAAATCCCTTTGCTTTCATTGAGACTAAGATTCATCCCAATCTGCAAAGGGATGGTACATCTTCAAGACATCAGCCTAAACCAAGAGGACACAAGATATAGAGCTCCAGATCATTGCTCTTATGATTAAAACTCCTCATGTGAACAAGATTTTTTAAGACCAAAGTGATTGTTAATTTAGACTCTATCTACATGCGTATAAGCTTAAATATATGGGGGGCAAATAACTCAAATTTTTATCCAAGTCTTACTTTTAATTTCCTACTATCTCAATCCAAACAACTGTGGATATTGCAGTGTTAGCACTTACCCACCCACTCTGTCCCCACTGGAAATGGAGAACAAATTTTCCAGACAGTGTTTTGAAAGTAAAAATATAATGTAAATTCCTCTGTTTACAATATATCCTTCAAAAATACTGCTGAGTACAGCAGTGCAAGACAGTTTGGAAGCCAGGAGGTTAATCTGGTTTGTACTCATGTGCTGGGATGGTAAGGAATAAAGCTGATTAGAGAACCTTAATTGGCTACTATCTTAATTATGAGGGAGAGTTGCCATTGACTTGAGTGTCCTTTGAACACCACCCGAAATTTCTGATACAACACTGGCTATAAGTGATACAGAAGTAAAATGTCAGAATATAAGTTTGATTTGAATACCCCAATCCTCGTGTTTGCTGATAAAGCTCTAGGTAAACTGTAGCGCAGAGGAAATAAATAATATATTATGTCAGTTAATAATTGATTACGTTTCTTGATCTCAGCATTTCACATTCAGTGACCTACCTGGCCTCCTCTAAGACTACAAAGATTACCCACCAGCAAATGTCTTTTAATGGTTGCTTTTACCTCCTGTTTACTAGTATTGTTGACCCCGTTCACATCCTATAATGTAATTTTAATGGTGACTTTGTAATCAAGGAGTGCGTGTCAGAGAGAACTGTAGCTAAGATTCAGAGTGACTCTGAAGCCTACAAAACAGGTTTGCCTGAATACATCCCTTTTCCTCTACACGACAGGTACAAGTGGATTTAATATCAACTAAAGTGGTAAACATGTTAAGCATCTAGGGTCTATTGATTAATGTGGAATTCACAGAGATCCAAATGCACTCTGAAAAATCTACCCATATGTGCCTAAAATGTGGCTTGCAGGAGGAGACTTATTCTGCTGCAGTGGGCATGAGTAGGTACCTGGAGTTTACAACCAGTAAGTCTGGATCTGCCCGTAGGTTCTGGCTGAGGCACACAGAACAAATAACCATTGCGTAAGGGATTGAGTTTATGGTGGTTTTTTGAGGCTGGGAGTGTATGATGCCTGATATCACCACCTCTTCATTGTGAAGTCAACCCTAAATATTTTCTAAGCAAACCTGAAGTGACAGGCTGTACTATACACCAAATCAGTACTTGGTGTCATCCAGCCATGGGCACCTTCATCTGAACATAGAAGCCCTAAAGCTGAATCAAAACCTATCTTTCTAGCTTTGAACTAAGTGTGTTCAATTAAAGTTACACTTTCAAAGCATAGGTTTAAAGGCTATTGTTTGGACATTTATTTTTTCCTCCACTATGCATATCCTCTGCATAGTTGCCATTACCTACAGCAGTGAAAAACAAAGAAAAATTAGGGCTCTCAATACTAATCTAAACATCATGGTTTGTGTCATTCACAAACTGATGAGGATGGGAATAATCATCTCGACTGTAAATTTAATTATTTCTGTTGTATCAGGAGTTACTGTCATATACACCTAGGGCAGGCAATGCTATCTAGAAGGGAATTTCAGGAATGAAGTTCGTAAGTAATGAATATTGGAAGAAGAAAACCCTACATCCATTTTCTTTTAAATAGTTTACAAAATTATCTCCAAAGTCGGTGCACTGCGGCAATAAGCTATTCTGAAATTAAATGATAGTCACTAAGAGAAAAATCTGGAGCAAACACCACCCAGAAAGAAACTGATTCAGTGTTTGAAAGGAAATTACATTTGTGAATTTATTTTTGCTGATAAAACCCATTATGCTCGACAACTTGCTGTGGGTTCTTATAAAAATACAGTGAAAGGAAAATTTATGAGAATACAAATACTGTGCACATCAGCAAACTGAAGAAAACTTTCTTTTGAAAGGACTTGTGCATTCACATATATATATATGTGTGTGTTTGCAGACACTGCTCATGTGACCCAGATGCAGCCATGCATATCTAATTAGGATTACTTATACATATATATATCCTGAACTTCCGCAGAGTTGGCAACAATCCTCTGCAAATGCAAAGGCCCGTGGATTTTAGCAACTTTCAGTGCTTCTTATTGGATTTCTCTGGTCAGAGAAAATGAGAAATCAGGAGAAAGAGGCACCAGGGAGGTAATTACCCAACGCCACGCAGGAGCATCGAGAAAGACATTAACAAAGCTGGAAAAATTAACAGAACTGGTTTCCAAATCCAGCTGGCATCAGAGGCCTTGCAGAGCAAAGCTCAAGTTGATGTATACAGAGGTTTCCATGTTAATCATCTCAATATAACCTTCAGCAATATCCATTTCCACAGATGTGTAAACAATTGCCTGGGAAATGGCACTGGTATTTTGGGAAGTGAAAAAAATAAAGTGAAAATTGAACCCCAGGGAAGGAACAGCTGTGGTGAAATAGGAGGATGCTGAAATTGGGAAGTTGAGTCCTTTCTTAGCACAGGAGCATCTGAAATACAGTCGTAGCTCCCAAGATGCACCAATAGCAGCGTCAGATTCTGCAATGCCTTGTAGGCTTTGCTGCAGGTCTTCTAATGCAAACCTTTTGCAATTTAGGCTATTAAACCACTGGCAATTAAAGTGAGTCAAAGTGAAAACGGCCATTTCCTTCTGCTACTTACCACGTTGACCGCTACAGTCCCACGTGCCATTGGGAAAATTTGTCTGAATCCATCCCTATGTCTGCCTGTTTTCAATGGTTTTCCATTTTCTAGCACAGCACAAATGAATAGTAACAAGGAAAACCAGGAGCATCACCTTCTCTGGTAAGAAGGGATCAAGGAACCTTAGCCTTTAACAACCTGCTCATCTATCAGCAGGGTAAAACTGCCTTCTTCTTTAAGGAGTTCAGCTACCAGTAACTTCTCGTCTGCTCTAACCTGATAAAACAAGCTCCAGGAGGGCCTGTAATTCTCAGATACCACTGTCTGCTTTTGGAGAGCTGCTCCAGTCCTTCAGTGATGTGATCTAGCACACTGTGACGAACAGCTGAGAATGCTGTGCACACAATCTCAGCAATTTAATTACAATCAAATTAGTTATTTAATCAGGACATCAGCTTTAAACAGGGAAAAAAAAAATATAAAAAAAAAAAAAATCCGTTTTCTCCTCTTCCTCCCCACACCTCAAGAATCAACTGATGAATGTGTAAAGTAGCAAGGTGATAATAGCTGTTAGTTCCTGCTGTGCAAAAGCTGCATTAAGCTTTTGCTGAAGTCTGCTGGTATATCCCTTCATGCCATCCATCAACAGATATCTTGAACCTGGTCTAGCTATTGATCAGCCTGCTATTCTGATAGCTGAGCTACTCAAAATCCCACAAATTCATTCTCACCTTACACCAGCAAAGGAGAGAAGTGCCTTTCCACCTTTTTCAGAGACTAGTTAGCATCTGAATCTAAACTAGTTATCTCAGTAACACTGGAGAATCAAGTGAAAGCAATTTTCTGAAGTCACATAGGATGTTTATGATGGGAGAAACAATATCTCTCCGGTCCCAGACCTGCATCCTAACCAATGACCTATTCTTCCCTCTGACTCAGAAGGACACTGTTTTAGCAGGAAGACAAAGCAATTCTCCTTTTTTTCAGTCTTAGGGTCATAAATCACTGAAGCATTTGGGAATGAACCACTAGCCCAAACAAAATTCAACAATGTATTTTTGATAACTTCATAGCTAAAGAAGCTGAGCTGTGACTCAGATAGAGAACAAACTCCCCCTGACTCACACTGTTCAGCTAATGCCTGTCCTCTACTTGCCTTCAGAGCTCCCCGAGAGGAAAGCCTTCTTCCCTTTTTCACTAATCGTGTCTGACGGGTAGTTGGCCAAGTGATCTGTGTGACCATGTCAGGGGTATTCTGAATTAGCCTCTTCACACACAGAGAAAAGCAGATGGAGAAGCAAATACCTTGCTGCCCTGAGCAGTGGGTTGTCCTTTGTGCCTGTGCTCGGAACGTACAAAATGCTGCCCTTCTGAGGCAGGTGTATTATTAAACACAGTTTTCACAGGAGCAAATGATTATACAAGGTGCAAAGCAGGGGCTGCATGAGCAGCTGGATCTGCTCCTGCTTGCTGGAGCACAAAGGAGGTGGAGAGGATACTTGTTTTCTGCTTGACTTTATTACCTAAATTGCCTTGTCGGGTGAATTAAAACACAGAGAGAATAAAAATAGAGTAGGTCAGACTGATTTTTTTTTTTTCCTTCACTCTTTCTCACCACAGTGAAAGACCTGTATTTTGGAGGGATAATATTCACAGCCCTGCTCCAGGAAGAATCTTCTTTCCTTCCCTGTGTCTCTACTTAAGCAATAGTTCAGTAGTTGCTTATGCAGAATAATGAGAAGCAAATTTTCAATTTCTTTTCCTCTATGAAGAAATATAAACCCAATTTCCTTTCTGAGCAGATTGTCCTCATCACCATCATCTGTGCATCTCTAGTGCTCCTGCTCCTGATGCTTAGGTAAACGTAGACCACAATGGCAATAAGGATCAGGTGTTTCCCTCTTGGTGGGAAGCCTGTTTAAAGAAATGAAGAGAGGGTCTGTCCATCAGCCTGGTAGGTACTTCCACCTGGCCACTGTTTTATAGCTGGGTAAGAGAGGAATTTTGTTGTGTTTTGTTTTGCTAGTTTTGTTGGTTGGGGTTTTTTCATCTAGGTCAGCTGCTCCTCCAGCTTCATCTTCTTCAGTGGCATCATCTGTAGTTTCTCCTTTTCTATTGGCAGTACCCATAGCCCATCTCCCTTATTCCACTCCTGCTCATCAACTCTCTATCTTCACCCTCTTAATGCAATACCTTGGCTTATACGGAGGCTGTGTGCATTTGGGTGGGGATCACAGGTAGCAGGAGCTGGTACAGGTTTGCCCAAATGCCCTAGGATTGATCTCCTTACTGAGAAAGCATAAGGTGGCAAGAACGGAACCGAGGACTGGAGGTGGCTGTTTTTAAGGTGAGTGATGGCACTGCCAAGCCCTGTAGTAGATAAACAGTGTCCTTCAGCTTTCTGGTGTAAGTTGTTGAGATGGAACAAGGGACTGTGTTAAAGAGCCTGATTTACTTGCTCTGTCTTTGAAGAAGTGGTAACAGATGCCCCTGTGCAAGCTCTGCTGTAGAGCAAAACATGGAGCCAGTTCTGAAACCCTGAATCTGCGTCAGTCTGGTTCTCTTGGTTTACTTGTAGTTTTGGCCTTGTTTCAATAACTAACTGCACTGTGTGCTCCATTGATCTCGGGAACAATTTGTAACCAGATTAAATCTCTGCTAATGTGATTGGTGCAAATGCAAGCCTGGCCTAGAGCGTGTTGGAGGCAAGGTGCTGAGCAGTGCCGTGTGTGGGCTCTGTTTGAGAGCACCCGGAGAAAGAAACATCTGTGCAGCTGTGAGGTGTGGCTGGGGCACGTGGAGGTGGGAGCTAACACCACCGTGTCCAGCACCTTCCATCAGCCCCTGAAGGGCTTTTCAGTATCTTGCTTTTGGCTTTGTTTTATAGCTCTCGTGTTGTTATGCCTTGTCATTTTGTGTCACCTTCGTGCCCACCTTGACCACAGTGAAAGGTATTGAGCAATGATAGCGCACAGAGGGCTTCCAGAAGCACAGGTGGATGACTCCTGCTAGGCTGAGGAGAATTTTAATTAGCGTTTCTTTTTGATATCTCTGGTACTGTCTATGTAAATCTGTCTGTTGAATCACACTGAGATCTCTCTATGGCGACAGTGAACTCTGATCTTATGAGCACAAGATGTAAAGAGAGCCACAACAAAGCAAAAATCGGTTGTTTAGTATCAGGGTTTTTCCCAGCTCTCTGGTATGAGAAAGACAAGCCCTGCTTTGCCGTGTCACAGTGGGGTAGAAAGGGCTGGTCACAGAAAGCAGAAGCTGTGCAGGTTCTGGGAATGCTTCCCACATGTCCCCAGTGTCACCTTCCCGTGAACAAGAGCTAATCAAGTCCTGAAAAATAGGCTACGCTGTATTATCTGATCTTATCTTCCAAAGGAAAAAAACAAAACCCTGTATTTAAGTCCGGTTCTGTGCTAGTCGGGTACTCAGTAAATTCTGTCATCTTACCTGTTTTTATCTATTGTGTAGGCTTAAAAAAATAAGCTCTTACACTGTCACTACAGCCGTTACAGGTGGCATGACAGCAGCAAGCGTGTGAGCTCTTTGTCTCATAGAAAGGAGCTGCAATACTTGGGGGATGTGAGCGAGGCATCTACACATGCAGAGTTACACTGTTCCCCTTCCCTTCCTCCTCCCTGCCTTCCCTTCCCCTTCTGTTCTACCCTGAATTCCCTCTTGCTTGAGCAGAAGGCCCCCACCCAGTGATTTCCAGTGATTAGCAGGGGGTGACTGCGCGTTCACACGAGGAGCTGCAAAGCCCTGAGATGAACCCTGGGTCAGGGCTGTGTGTGGTGGTCATGTTTGTTTTGAGCTACAAATCCAGGAGTCCTCTGTTGTGATTCTCTGGGGCTCTAACCTTGCTTTCTTGTAAAATTTGGCTTTCAACCTCAGCTCATATTTTTGCTTATTGCTAACATGATTATGGCTGTTTCCTCCTTTTATTTAATCTATTTCTGTCCCCTCGAGTAGTCTTTCAGCATAGCTTGGAACGAAGGGAAAAAAGCTTTGTTCACATCATAATCTCCTGTCCAAATAGCACATTTCCAGTGTAGGGATGTCCAACCCAGCTTACTGGTCCTGTGCACTGCCAGAGGGGTAGCTATGAAACATCAACGTCTGGTTTAATTGACACGAGTAATCCTCCGCTTCAATCTAGCGTTGTCTTTCATTTCAAAAATACCATGCAGGTTTCCATACTATGCAAAAAAACCCTCTACCTGCAGAAACTACATTGTATGTATGTATATTTTTCTAGACACGGTGACTATTTTGTATGAACTACTAGTAACTCTTATCAGGTAATTTTTCTAGGGTAGTCTGTAGCATACGTAGATGTTTTGCTTGAGGAGCAACGTGACTAAGTACAGTGATGGATAAAACATGTGGCAAGCAACAGGGCAAGAGGAGATGGCTTCAAGTTGTGCCAGGGGAGGTTTAGGTTGGGCGTTAAGAAAAATTTCTTCACAAGAAAGGGTTGCAAAGCCCTGGAACAGGCTGCCCAGGGCAGTGGTGGAGTCCCCATCACTGGAGGGGTTTCAAAGCCATGCAGATGTGGTGCTGAGGGACATGGGTTAGTGGTGACCTGGCCGTGCTAGGTTAATGGTTGGACTTGATCATGTTGAAGGTCTCTTCCAACCAGAACGATTCAATCCTTTTATGATTATGAACCATTATGAAGCGATCAGGAAAATCTTTGTTTAGGCGATGGGACAAAGAGGACAGGCATCTATACTATACATGTCACATTCTGAGGCCCCTCAGGATGGGGACTCTGTGCTGGTACAAGGCGAAAAACAGAGTTACTGGATTGAGAATTCAAAGCCAGTTGACCCAATCTGTATGAGATTTCATTCAGTGCAGATCTTCTCCCCACTTACACGTATTTCAAAGGCACTGTTAGGAAACCTCATTATGCAAAACCAGGACATGTTACCTATGGGCTGAAGACATCAGTGATATTACCTGGCCATACTATGGGGACACAGGTTCTCCACGTGGAAAAATCCTTCACAGCAGATTGCTCAAGGAATATGAATGAGACAAGTGGATGTTCTCCACGTGTTGGTCACCTTGATGGCAGCTGCCCCACGGAGGCCTTATTCTTGTCTGTTACTTTACATGGTGCATGAAATATTTGCTGCAGTATATTTGGCATCTTCTGCAAATTTCCCAATATATCTTACACTTCAACATTTCCATTGGCTGGAGGTTCACTGTAAACACATTAATCATCCTGAATTCTTCCCGGATGCAGTTGCAGGATATACAGTGTTCTGTAGAATTAATGTTTATTCAGATACAGAACTGAAAAAAATTGAAGAACATTTAACTTTGATTAATTAAACTGTATTAATTTAACAGATGGTGTGTTCTGACACCCACCAGGCTTAGGTTTAGGTTTGTAATACTTTAAAGAAGGATCACTGCCTCCATTTTGATATTAATTTTGAATCTTTACACAGGCCACAGATGTTCAACTCAGCTTTTTTTTTATTTTATTTATTTTTTCCCCATTTTGCTTTGCTTCGACTTATGGTTGGTAAGGACAGATTTAGTCCTGGGATTTGCAGAGGTTTGACACTACTGCCTTATAGATTGGAATCCTTGGTAAGGAATCACTATCTCATTGTATGCAAACAAATCTTGGTCTTTAAGTATCAATACAGAAGGTTTAGTGGTGAATCTCCTTTTCGCTAGTAAAGTATTAATTAATGTAGGGAACCGATGCTATACTTTGGTTATTTTGATAGGAACATTCTGAGAGCTCAAATAGATTTATTTTCTTTTTTTTTTTCCCTACAAAATTAATTTAGAAAGAAGCAAGACTTTACCTCTACCGTCTTTCCAGAGGGATCCTCATAACAGATATTTTCTTCTTGCTGCTTACTTTGACCCACACCTATGCTCACATACTGAAATACGGTGGGGTAAATTATATCTCACATTTAGGTGTATACTTTTGATTCTGTCTGATCCAGAAAGAGCTGGTGTTGGACTTCTCTAGGGTGCACTAATCCCCCTTATTCCAATGACGTGTGCAACACTGTCAAAACTGAGCAGATTTCATTTATTTATTTAAGACTTTGTCTCCTACTTTTCCCACCGCTGTAGCATCATCCAGTAACGACCTATAATTACAGGCTTTTAGGATTATGCTTATGCAGCCTGAAACTTGCCACAACACTTATGATCTCCGGGAAGCAGAGTCTGCTCTTTGTTATTATTCCTGATCATAATGACTTGCATGGAGTAGATTTTAATTGGTGAGAATTCTTTTTCTTTTCCTCTCTTCCTCTTCCATATGAGGTTTCTAGAGGGCACAGAACTGGGACTAGCACTAGCTTGTGAGAACGTGCATTAGGTGACCTTGTAGGTCACCCAGTCTTGCACTCTTCCACCACAGGTTTGCTGCTTGTCAAAACAGAGGTCTCCAAACTTGGCCGTTTATGTCACTTATCTGTAATCCTCATTATCCTGAGCACTTTGGGGAATCCAAGGCTCATAAGATGGCAGGTTCCTTACACATTCACCACGCACCTTTGAACAACAGATTCATTAACCACTCCCGTATATTTGATAGGGAAACAAGGTAATAAAATAAAGGTATCGCTAGGGAGAATGTAAGGATAAAGTAATACATAGGCTTAAAACTACGGATTTGCAGTAAAGAACAATGTTATAAAAAAGCAAAAAAAATGCATCAGGGACCCTCTTGAGCTAATATTCAAGCCTCCAAAACTTGTCTGGTCTTATTGTGCTTGATCTCATAGCTCCTTTCTGCACCCTTCGTTCAAGGGGCTGGTGTGACCTGCTCCTCTAGTTGCTCAGGAGGACATGTCCCAGCCCTGTTCACTTGCCCTCTGCCTCTTACCTTGCTCATCTCATAAGACTGACAGTCTGCAAACACTCTCTGCTCATGGAGAAACATCTATCACCTCATATAATTAGCCCATTTCTGGTTTTCTGCTCCAGGCCGCTTTCCCCTTTCTTTTCAGCTTCTTAAAACTCAGGGGCACTCCTCTATACTTCTCATGATATATTAGTTATAAGCAGTACTAGCATCTTTCAAGATTTATGACATTTAGCTTGCTTTGAGCTCTTCACAGAATTTACAAATGACACAGAAAGACAACAAAACCCCAAACCCAAACCCCCTGACTGTGAGCTGGGTTGAGCAATGCTCTGCACATGCTCTGCTATATTTAGGAGAACCCTTCAGGGCCCCCTTCTGTAAGCCGGTCTTATGGGGTTGTATAGATTCTGTTACAGGCAGGAAAGCTGCTGAAATTTCGACTAACCCTGGCCCCCAGAGTTGCTTAGTAACTATGAGTGGTTTCCCAGGCACAGCTTCCAAGTGCCAACCTTGAAGTCAAGAATGCTGCACCTCTGAAACAACCCACAGCTTGAAAAGCGCTGCGGCTCATACAGTGAAGCAGCAAATGTCACTGCTGAATTTCAACCAGTGGTTATTTTGCAACTTGTGTCCTGAAATGAATATCTATATCTCCCCAAGATAGAGGGTGTCTACTTGTTTTAGCTTGTGTTACTCTGGAAGGCATGTTGTGGAACAGAAAACATTGCCCTTATAAACTGGGATTACAGTGGGGCAATGGGACTCAAGTATATTAACATAGGCTAAAATAATAGAATAGGATAGGAAAAGAAAATAAACTAAGTGTTCACTTTACAATGTGGTGATTTTAATTTTTTTTTCTGGGTGCTTTCAAACGTTATTATCTTCAGGTTTCAACCTGTCCAGTCCTGTACTTAAGCCTCATTAAGGAAGAAGGGGAAAAACCCCAATGTGAGTACAGAGATAAAAGCTAAAAACTGGAGGAAAGACAGAAGAGAAAATGGACAGTGCTTAGCTTTTGTCAGAACTGGAATTAGCATCTGAGGCATATCTTACGTAAGTGAGAACAGATCTGTCTGTAGGATTACTTAAAATTATTAGGATTAATTATCTGAAATGAGGAAGAAATTGGTGTGTAATGAAAATTCTGCTATGTATTTAGTGGCTTAGAATTTTAGGCAGGTGAAGCAACAAAGTTGCAGGAGGTAGTTAGGAAGACCATAATAGAAATAAATTCAATATCTTGGTGCATTTTTCTCTAAATAAAGACAGAAGCTAGGAGCTAATAATTTGGACAACTCCTTCTGATAAACTAGGGAATTGTGATTTCGTAACTAAACTCCTCCCATGCAGACAGCTCAATGATTCTGCATGGGTGCCAAAATCTGACAGCACCACGTTGCTGTTCCCACTTGATAATGCATCCCTCACAGGATGCGAGACTGACAGGGATGCTATGAAGGCACTGCAAGGGTGAGAAATGAAGCTATAAAGATGAAATGCAACGCTTAAAATATGTTATCTTGCATTATATATATTAAAAAAAAAAGCTCAAAGAAGTATATTTGAATGACATCGGTGCTCTTCTATTTTCTCTGCCTCCTTCTCTTCTCTTTTTCTTTTTTTTTTTTTTTTGCCTCCTTCTCTTCTCTTTTTCTTTTTTTTTTTTTTTGCCTCCTTCCTTCTCTTTTTTTTTGCCTCCTTCCTTCTCTTCTCTTTTTTTTTTTTGCCTCCTTCCTTCTCTTCTAAGAACCAATTTACTGCTTCAGTAAGTGTCCTTTGTGCCATAAGTGACCATTGACCACCAAGTGATGCAGGGCAGGACTAAGCAGCCTTAGCTGCACGTAGGTATTTCTCTCATCAGCAAGCTCAGGTGACCCTGCTCAAAGCAGCGCTGGGGAAAGCCGGGAGCTCCCCACGGCAGCTGAACCTCAGGGCTCTGCCAAAGGTGGTGATGCAGTACTACAGCTTGTTAGGTTGCTCTGGATTTATACAAACGTATAGCGTGTCCCCCAGATACGTGCACTGATCTTTAACAAGGACTGTGCTAAGGGTCTGTGGTTATAGATCAGTTTTTCAATATTAGTTAGATACCTCACGTCTTGATGAATGTGAACTGTCAGTGCACTCAGTCGTTGGGTTGGTTTTTTGCTGTGGTTGTTTTCTTGTTTGTTTTGTCTTTCTTTTTTTTTTTTTTTTTAAATCAGCAAAAAGCACGATGGATGGTTCAGTCTCTATGCTATGACAGCATGGTTTTAAACCAGGGAGATTTCACCACTGTATCACTACCCAAAAGCACAGTCTGAGCCGCTCTCAGTACAGCTATTATTTTGTTTCAGATATTTACATGGCACAGCTATGTAAGCCCATAAAACTTCCAAAATACAGATATAAACCCCTCGATTGCTTGGAGCCTGGGCCAAGTTCCTGTTTGGGTAATGGAATCTGTCTATTTAAAATTCACATGTCAATGTTCAGTTTGATATTGATTGGACTCTTCTTCACTTTCTTGTACTAAACCATCTGCGTGCTTTTAGACAGTCACTGCAGTTTATCTTCCAGGTAGTTGCATTTCAGTCCCTGATGCAGGGACCGGATGAGAGATGTCCAGGCTGCTTCAGTGCCATCAGCAGTTGAAGTGGCTCCTTAACTGCCCGATGAAGGCTGCTTCCAGCCAGCTCTGCTCCTGCTGCCTCCCACTCCGGGTCCCAGGAGCAGCAGCTCCTCTTCCTCAACTGGGGAGGGGTCACCCCCTGCCTCTGCAAAGTGACCTGATCTCTGCCAGTTCCACTGCAGAAAATGGCTGAGATTTATTTATTAATAAAAAAATTTTAAAATTTGGCATCAAGCCCCTTTAGAAACATGGCCTGGAAGGAATCTTGTGCATTAAACTAAACTCTGTGCCTCACTAACTTGGCAACAATAACCTCTAAAATTATGCTGTCCCATCCGAAGCCGTGGTTGGCTGTATTGCTCCCATCACTCCTTTTGAAAAGCTGTTCCAGACTCTCGCTATTTTAGTGGTGCAAACTGACCTCAGGAGGCCTGCAATGGCAATCAGCTCACTTGCTTTTGGACTATCTCCACCTCTGTATTTTAATATTCCAAGAGAATATGCTTAACATGAATGTGAACTTTGCTGCAAAAGCAAGACGTGGCTGAAAGGTCCCAGACAGCCTGTTGGAAAGGTCCTCGAATGCTTAGCTGAGGAGGGGAAAAGAAAAGATCTATTTTTTCCCTTTCATCCTGAACTTTTCATGAAGCAGTCCAGTAAATGTTTTCAACCAGCTTCAGATAATTCATTACATGAAGGAGAAAAGATTAAAACCCTCGGTTTCTGGAGGACTATATTGCTGATGAACAGTTGCTGAAAATCTCCAATGCACAATTACAAGTAGAGTATCCTGGAGCCAACTGTAATTGAAGTTCTTTTGACCTTAGGGTAGGTCTTTTGTAGTAGTGGTTTATTCCAGCTTTCTTTACCTTGCATGCCTGTAATGCCCACTGGGTACGGGGGAGGAACCCTCTCATGTAAACTCTCTTGTATATTCTTCCTTTTTCTAATTAGTGTGAGTCAACAACACTCGCCAGGATCTGCTCAAGCCACTTGATATTGTGCTTCACTTTGTTTGTGCTGTTGTCACTTGGAGTCCTTCTTAAGCAGCAGATAATTATCAAGAAAATAAATACAGCTACGTATCAACGTGCTGTGCCCCTGGTTGCCTTTGCCCATCTGAAAGCTCTGTCCGTAGTCTGCCTAACCATGGAGATCTCTGCTGCAAAAACGTGGTCACGTGCCCGTTCCACATCTCCAAATCATGTTGGGTGAGTTGCCCTCCATAGAGGTCTTCCTCCTTTAGCTACAGAGAGAACCAGCCCCCTATTCTTTGATTAACGCTAGCTCAGATGTACAATATCATTAATAAGGATGTGATTCATCCGATGTAAGCATCAGTTATGTTTAAAATTTGCTGCACATCTTCTCTGCTAGTAGATTGCATCTAGCAATGCGAGTGCTGTAGTGTTGAAAGCTTTAGGTGCATTTAACTTACTGGGGTTTAAGCTGTTTTATTTAAGGTGTAAACCAAGGAGAGAAAACCATGCAGCCCATCCACTCAGATAAGAAGTTTAGAAATGTAGTCCAAGAGGAGGACCACGTATATTATTTTAATAATAACAGCTATGACATTTTCAGTGTTCTCTTCTCTATTTACCTTGCAATAGACCTTGGTTCTTAAATATTAACAGCGGGTGTAAATACTGAAGATTTGCAGGTGCTGAAATAGCTGCAAAAGCAAGATATCTAATGACATTCAGAGCAAACTGTCAACTCCTCTTTCCAGGCCAGATATTTGCTTTCCACATTTTATAGCATTTGTAAAAATAAACAAGCAACTATACATGAAAGAAACATGTATTAAGATACAAAACAAAACAAAGCAAAAAAATAAAAAGAAAAAAAACAGGCAGAAAGGGAAGAAGGAATAGGATGCAACTGAGATAAAACTGCTGGTTAACAGATTTAGCAATCTCTGTACTTCTGAAGGAATTTC
The DNA here is from genome assembly GCA_025331215.1 of Actenoides lindsayi. NCBI lineage: Eukaryota > Metazoa > Chordata > Aves > Coraciiformes > Alcedinidae > Actenoides > Actenoides lindsayi. Next base: position 161,854 of record WTSP01009869.1, read on the forward strand.
TTGGCCTGTGCTCTCGACAGCAGAGTTCAAAATAAGCATCATGCCCCAGGTTATATGACAGAGCAGTTCAAACAGGGTGAGGTGAATTGTCTCTCTTCAAGCAATTGAGATAGCATTTATTCGTATTTCTTTAATTCTTGGATTACCCTGATATAGACAACATACTAATGCTTCTAGAGAATTAAAAAATTATTCAAAGATTCCTTGTAATGCCTTGAGTTGGTGGTCCTGATGGGACAGCTGCCCTGTGCTGGAATATATTCTGTCATGTTGTGGACAAACTAGAACTAGACAGAAAAATATCACAAGTTTGTTGGTTTTTCTCTGGAAGAAAATAAAATTGTGAAATACGCTCCTTCTCTGGAGACTTTCAAGACCCACCTGGATCTGTTCCTGTGTGGGCTGCCCTGGGTGATGCTGCTCTGGCAGAGAGGTTGCACTTGATGATTTCCAGAGGTCCCTTCCAACCCTTAACATTCTATCACTCGAAGTGAAATATTTCCTGAACTTTTGTTTTGTTTAGTTGAGGTCTGTTAACAAAACCAAACCAAACCCCCAATTAATGGCTGCAGAATAGCTCATTTAAGCCATATACTGATGAAGAGAAACTAAAGGCTGGATTATTGTATGAACACTGCTTCACAGCAAGGTAAAAGTGTAATTAATGCCAATGTGAACTATCTGAAGGCTCATTTTGTGCCTTTGGCCGTGAACAAAACCCTCGAAAGGCAATTCAAAAGCCTGATCTAGGAGACAATCGCGTTGTAATTCCATCTGTAGGCTCAGTTAATAGCTGGCGATGATTATACGTGTTGCCACAGTGATGAGGATGTTTGTCTAGTGTACACAACCATCATAAACCCCAGACTGGAAGTGGACTGCCTTCCAGTTCCAAACCGGTACCTTTTATTTGCTGACTTGGCAAGAGGGATGGAATTCTGTATGGTTTAAATGCTGTCACCACTTTTTAATGAGACTATTTCTCTAGAGAAATATAAATAGAGGACAATCTAAAATATTTTTTCTGCCAAGGAGATTAAAAAAAAAAAAAAGAGGGATTACTTTCTAAGTTACTAATTTTGGTTATTTCTAAGTATCCTAAAAACATGCCAAAAAAAATAAATTCTTCATAATGAAAGCATCAACAAGATGTTGAAAACATGTTCTCAGTATGCTATAACTGAAAACTATTGAAAGACTGGATGTTTTTAGGTAGGTTAAAATACTGTGGAAGATAGTTATTCTGAGCTCCCCAATAAACCAAAAGCCATTGAAATGGAAACAGGCCACCACTAGCAAACAGTGATTTTCCAGATAGATTGGGATTGGAGCAAAAATGGTGCAAATATCTAAACTACACCAGATGTTTCTGGATAAAGTCTATCCTAATGAGCATGGATAACTGTGCTGATAGGTAAGCACAAACGTACTTTGAAGAACTTCACTTTATTTTGCTTTTATTGTGGCAAGTAAAATACACTAATGAAACAAGTGTGGGCTCATCCCTTCAAGTTAGCATTGGCTTTAATAAAAAGTGGTATCTTATCTTCATGCAGCAGTCAGCTCTCTTCCTCCCATCTCCTTTTTGATGAAGCTGTTCTTTCATATATCGCTTTAAATTATTCCCTCTTTCACCATCGGAGTGGAGGCAATGAAATATGTCAAAAAGATGACTGGAGCCCAACAGGTCCTAACATAAGTTCTTCTGCTCTGCTATAGCAATATAACTTAAATACTGAATAAACTTTCCTTTTTAAAATAAAATCTTTATCTTATTAGAAGGAGGAGTAGAGGATCAGAAATCCCTTGATATTGTCGGTGCTCAATCCCATTGAATAGACCCTATAGACTTCTCTAATTATTCACAAAGCGTTTTGAGCAGATGTCCACAAAATGAATTATCTGTTGTCTGCCAAAAACTACTTCTGGCAGGAAGTGCATCAGGTAAATAAAACGAGAGGTTGAAAACATGAATAAAACATGAATAGAACAGCTTAGGGCATTTTGATCCTCACAAATTCAAAGCACCAGTCGAATCTATAGAGGTGCAGAAGGTAGGGTGGGGTTACCATATGAAAATATGTTGAAAGGAGTCAGCTTTGGAAGAGAAGCTCTTAACAAGCATCTCCTCGTGTTAGTGGCAGTATCGCTGTGCCAAGCAAGGGAAAACGCTTCAGGGTATGGGATGGCAGCAGTTTTCAGCATCTACCAAGGGAGAGAGAGAATCTGGACTTCCCACATCAGCCTGAGCCCTGTAAGTCATATGGGCAAGCATCTTGGATTCTTAAATTTAGCAGAAGTTGCAAATACCTGTAACTCTTGCTATGCTGCCATTGGCAAGAACATCCCTATATAATTTAGCCGTAGTTTGACAATCCCATGAAAAATATTTAATCTCTTTCCTGTCCTATTAGGAATATGCATGACGCTTTCCTAATTAAAGCAGGGTGTTCTAAACCGTTAACATCATGAAAACATAGCCCCTCCAAAAAGGCTGAACATTGCAATCGGTAAATTTGCAAATCGAAATGCTATTCCAGAAGCGAATTTTAGGTTTTAATACAAGTGGTCTTATGTTAGCACATGTAGTTCTGAGATCAAAGTTTTAAACCTGCCTGGATGGCATCGTTTCAGGCAGCTTGATGTAGAGTCAATCCCAGGAAAACATCAATTATTCAAGAAGAAGGGGGTTCCCAAAGACTTTGTGTCGCGCTAAACTGTACTGCGTTCTGTACTCTTTCATTGAATAATAAGGACTTTATAGTAGTTTAGGAACAGTATTGTCCTATATCCATACCAAAATTTTATCACGTTGGACATAATGCACTCAGTTTGCTGTTTCAACCCATAAGGTGGGAACATCAGTGGGGATGGTAAATCTAAATATCAAGAAGCATGAATAAACAACTTTGAGGTACAGAAAAGATTGCCATGTAAGTGGTAGAGGAAAAGATGGCATGACAGAATGGTTTGAAAATTGTGATTAAAAGAAATGAATGGGTAGGTAGGTAACTTCATAAATAATGGTCCAGATTTATTCATAGCGGTTTCATTAAAAGCAGTGATAAATTAATGCCAAGCAGAAGTCTGCGTCTTTGCAATGGTTTTGACCTATTCGGTGGAATCATTGTAGTTACTAATTCATACAGGATTATACATCATTGGGGTGCCCAATTATAACAGCGGAGTTTCAGAAACGGCGGTGTTCTCTTTCCTTCAGGGATCTGTAATTTATTCCATTACCTTGAACTTGTATTTGCAAATTTTATTTTGGCATATTGCATAATTTCTCTTAAGTCCTGCTATCTTTGGTCCATACTGTATACGTGAAGGAAACGTGTTGAGAGGATTAAAAACAGGAGGAAGAATTGCCATTTTAATACATCTGCCTTGTCCGTGAGGAGACAATAGAAGCTTTTCAGCCTCAGTAAATCCACTTTAATATATGTAAAGAGTTCAGAAAAAAATTATTCTCTCCATTGTCTTCATGAAAGCAACAGCAGCGTGGCCTGCATTAGAAAGGCCAAGTTTAGTTTATTTGCAAAAGAAATCTGATGGTTTATTTTGTTTCTCAGGGACAGCTTCCCTTACCACATTTTGTTCCACTGAAATATTTCCTTACTGCATTAATTCATGTGATTTTGTACGCATAAGCTGCTAGCAAAGTATCCACACTTGCAGAAATGTGGCGTATGGCATGTTTCCCTGCACTTTGAAATTTCCTACATAGAAGCCAATCTTAAATTTGGCTAATGGTTTTTCTTTCCGTGTGTTGACTCTTAAAGCTGCTGAGATGTTAGGTTAATAAGTGTTTGAAGAAAAGAATAATCTATTTATACAGAATCAATAAAGTGTTGCCATGGGAAACCTGAAGCTCTCAAAAGGAGGTTTCTTAGAGTATTTTCTAGGGGAGAGAATCACAGAATCACATATAGAATGACTCGTTTGGTTCTTTCTGACTGTTGCTGTCTCATTGCCTTGGTTGTGCTCAACCCTGCCTGCTTCAAGGGAGGAATTCTCCTCATGTAGATCATTGAGCAGCAGAAACTAGCAAAATTACTTGCTGGGATGTCCCATGAATGTTACAGAGGCTGGATAAAAGAGTAGCAATGCAACAACCCAACGTACGGAAAAAGACCTGTAGAGGGGTTGCCTTTGGAGGACCTTCAAGTATGTTGGAGAATTTAGTAGGGGGTATGCTAGCTACGGAGTTATGCAACTAGCTTACAGGTTAAAAAAGATTATGATGATATGGTTGGCTTGCTGGAACTCAGTGGAAAAGGACTGTTCTTTCTCATAGCTTTGTTTTCAGTATAACATTGCACACGTTATTTCATAGAATCACAGAATGTTCAGGGTTGGAAGGGACCTCCAAAGATTATTGAGTCCAACCCCTCTGCCAGAGCAGGATCAAAACTAGGGCAGATCACTTAGAAATGCATCCAGACAGGTCTTGAAAGTCTCCAGAGGAGGAGACTCCACAACCTCTCTGGGCAGTCTGTTCCAGTGCTCTGTAACCCTTACAGTAAAGTTCTTCCTCATGTTGAGGTGGAACCTCCTGTACTTGAGCTTGAATCCACTGTCCCTCATCCTGTTACAATGCACAGGTGAAAAGAGGTTGTCTCTGTCTTCTTGACACCCAGCCCTCATGTATTTATAGACATTAATTAAAACCCCTCTCAGTCTTCTCCTCTCCAGATTAAAAAGCCCCTCCTCATAAGGCAGGTGTTCCAGTCCCTTAATCATCCCCATAGTTCTCCATTGGACTCTCTCAAGTGGATCTCTGTCCCTCTTGAACTGGGGAGCCCAGAACCGGACACAATACTCCAGGTGAGGTCTCACTAGGGCAGAGTAGAGGGGGAGGAAAACCTCCCTTGATCTGCTGGCCACACTCTTCTTAATGCACCCCAAGGTACCATTGGCTTTCTTGGCCACAAGGGCACATTGTTGTCCCATGGAGAGCTTGTTGTCTATCAGGACTCCAAGGTCCTGCTCCATGGAGCTACTCTCTAGCAGATTCTGCCTTCCTACAGAGGCAAGGTAGCTAGATGGTAAGCCTGGTGTGAGGACGTGGTTTGTGCTACTGTGCCTTTTGGGTAGCGCGAGCTGAAGGTGTCAGTCGTGATGTCGCTGGCTCGCTCCTCTCGCTGCCTCTGAATTCGGTTTACAATGAAATGAATTGGAACAAAGCCAAAGAGAACCCTGAATGTCAGAAATGGTATTTTGCGAGTGATTCTGGGTGCACAGGCAGCCAAAGAAGTTCAGTCCCTCTTCAAAGTCATGATGTAAGTATTGTAATGCAGATTACATCGATTTGCTACCAGTTGCTGGCAGCTAGCAGGAATCTTTTAAAGATTCTCCACAGTACCCATAGAATAAAAAGCTCCCTGTGTGAAAGAGAAGCTGCATTTTCATGCAGATGATCCGTCGCAAAAATAGTATCAGTGTTATCATACATGCAAGGCAAGATTCAATTTTGTATAATGTATTTTAGGACTATGTGAGGATTCAGCCTGTAGCGGAAACAGTACCTACGTTTAAGCACATAAGCGATGCCACCGACTCAAATGCATGCCGAAGTACTTGCTGGTTATTTTGTAGTAATTAATTTACTGCAGGGAGGCAATAGAAACGCTGGCTTGCAATACATGGACAGTAAGTTTGCCGTGGTTCCAAACTATCCTTGTGCAGGACTGGTACGCAGGTGTGTGATGAATGAGAGTTGACAAGATTCCACGATAAATACTTGAAATACTAAAGCAGTGACTAGTGAAGCATAAAAGAAGTACTGTACTGGGCCATAATTCAAACCAGCATTCCATTTACAACTATCATAAGAGGAATAGAAGAGATTAACTTTCATAGGAAATTGCAGTTTGTGTGTGTGTGTGTGTGAGCGCGTGTTTTTTCCGAAGTTCGGCTTCCTACAGGCTTTATGTTTCTACATCCAAGTTACCAGCATAATTTTAGATCGCAGCTCCATTCGGTAATGTTATGGCACTGTACACAGTGCTCCCAGGGAGAGCTTCCCACCAGGGACTTCTCTCTTTGCAGAGATGTCTGTGTGTTTCAAGCTTAACTGTAATGCGAGCGCTGTGAACGGCAGTGCCTGCTCCTATCTTTTATCTGCATGCAAAGGCCACCCCAAGCCTTTGGGATTGCACCAGAACGGTGGCCACGGCCTTATGCACAGATTGGCCAAGGGGAGGAATGTTCTCCACAGTTTGGTTCTGTACGGAGGAGGTGGAAGCGAGTTAGGTACAATTTGCTGTTAGTCCAACACCATAAAATACATTCCATCCTCTCTAGCCCCTCGTATTACGAGGGCTGAGCGATGTAACGTGCAACCTTCCTACAAATGGTGCTGGAAAGAATTGCCTGAGTGGCCAAAGTTGCTTCACTTTCTGATGCTATAGATACAAGGACAGTGAGTGCTCACCACTGGGATCCGTTTCTTTCCTGTTACATGGATACAAACGGATATGGTTTTAAGAGATTTGCCAGCAATCACAGTAGAGACTAAAATGTCTGTCTTCCAAGTCCCTGGGTGACCCTGCAACGCTTGTGGTTTTCCTCCTTCCTGCTGAAACCTCACAGTCTAATAACCCTATCTCAAATGAAACACCCCAAAGAACCTGAAACCAAAGCAAAAAGCAGCAAAGAAATCACGTCATTCAAATGGCATTTAATCCAAAATGAAAACATAAAATGTGATTATGAAGGTAAAAGGAAGAAAACGAAATCACTGCTCTGCTTCTTCCTTCCTCTTCAGGAACTTCTGCTCAATGTCCAAGTTCCACAGAGGTGTTGACAACAACCATCATTAAAAAGTTGCTGTTGCATCTCTGACAGCTTTATTTTGTGTGTGTGGTGTATGCTCATAGCTTATCAAAGTTAGAGCAAAACACCGTGAGAAATCTCCTTTGTTTCCAGTTGCAGATCCAGGAGCAGAAAGTAGAGCCAGCTCCGGCTGTAATTGCTGCCTTGGATTTCATCTGGCCACTTGCTAGCGTTATTCGCACGACAGCTTTATTGCATTTTGAGATCTGATTATTACCTGTCACGAAAGCCTCGGTACCATGAAGGAGGAGTGACATCCCCAGAGCTAAACGTGGAGAAGCTGTCACCAAGAAGACATCGTTCTTCTGCTCAAACACCGCCGCTGTTGATAGCGGCACCGTGGGGGTCCCTGGTCGCAGCAACGCGCAGAGATGTCGGAGGCTTGACTGGTGCTGAATTGGAGGAGCGTGGCACCAAGAGGTGTGTACTGGCAAGGGGAGAACGTGTATTTGCCTCGGGTAGGTTTAACCAGCTGTTGGCAGAAGAAATGTTACGCTTGCGTTTTACATCTGAGGACATGGAGTAAAGGGAAGCCCTAGGAGGAAGGAAGCCGTCGCAATGAGCGCTGTCACCCTTGGTCACCAATGGGGACTATTTTGTGTCGTACCACATAGGCCGGTTAGGATCACGAAAAACTTTGAAACAGCTTGAGATTGCCTGACATTTTCAAATTACTTTGCACAAATCTTCCTCCTTTTTTTTTTTTTTTCCATACTGCAAGAAGCCTTCCGTTATACCATGTTTTCTATTTTCTGTTAAAAGTAATCAAATATATATCTTTTTTAATTAATCTACTTTTATAATTGCATATAAAGCTGATAATTGGGATTTGGCTTAATTCCACTGAAAAGAGGGGGCACAAAAAAAAAGAAATAATAAAAATAATGTGACCTTAAGCTGGCTCTGGAACACTGTAGACCCCAGATGTGCTTCTGTGCCGAGCACTTGCATGACTTACGTTCCAAACAGAAGGTCTTTCATGTGGTGGACCGCATCTACATTTCTAATAGAGCTGTAAAAGACTGGGGGAAATGAAGTAAAAAAGTATCACTAATCTTCGTGCTAACTGCAGTAACTCACAGGATATATTTATAAAGGCAAGGGAGGATGTTACCAAAAAGTTTTATTCAACAGTGAAGGGTTTTTTTTTCCCTGTTAACAAACTTCAAAGTTCTTGCAGTTCAGTTGGAGATAGTGGAATCTAGGAGAAATAATTATAAACATGACTACACAGGCAATATTATTTAGCACAAAATACAGCTGTTTTGGGCTAGAAATTTAACCAACAGAGAAAATTCAAAGAAAATTAATCTCCATTGGCAAATGTGAAAAGGATAATAAGGGAATTTTGAATAAGGTATCACAGGTTTACTCTGAATGCTATTGAAAAGAGCATAAATAAGTGAAGCATGAACAGCTCACCAACTAAAACTGAGTAGCCTTATAGAAGTTTAGGGGTCTTTTTCAAGGAAAAGAAAGAATTTAATGTCTGAAGTCGAAGTTAGACTCAATCAATACATCCAGGGCTCTTGAGAAATTTTGAAAATAGTTTCCTACTTGTAGTGATTTAGGGCAGCCAGGCATATAAAAAGATTGAATCGGTTGTGAGAAATCAATGACCTTCCCCTCCCCCCTCCAAGATTCTCACTGAAATGAAAACTTGTCAATTACAACAGGAGTTTTGATAAGGCCAGCAGGAGAAGGATGTTCCAGACTTGAAGAAACAGCGTGTGAAATGTAATATCTATTATTTTTTTTCGTGCCATTAGGGTGTGAGACAGAGGCCCGCTGAACACCTTATCTTAAGACTCCAGAATACCTCCCCCGTGGCAGATTAGCAGTGCTGATACAAAGCAAATAAGCAGAGCTTACGCATGCCTGTGATAATCACTCTCCATCTACTGGTGACATCTGCAGACATCTACCTCTCTGCTCAGCAGGTAACTGCAATGCTGCTTCATTGCAGCCTTTCAAACCCCTCGTCAAACCTCCCTTTGGACGTAATGCGACAAAATAATAGGACAGTGGGTAGGTTTGCTTATGCTCTGAAAGCATCAGTTAACGTGAGGATTGCTATTTTCCTATCCTGTCACCACAATGGTCTACCTTTTGTCATGCTAAGCGCTAAACGTGCTGGTCCATGGGGCTGTGTCTACACCAGCAGGTAGGGAAGATGACCAGGAGTGGGTCTATTGCTGGCATAGGGGATGTTTCTAGAGCTCTTTAGGCAAAGCAGGTCCAGTCTCATCACATGGGCTGAATGCCTGTTTCCTGATGGTGTGAGTTAGGTGTGCTCCTATGAGGACATTGTCCAGTTTATTTTCAGCTGAGCAGAACCAATGTGTGCAATGTGAGAGTTCCACAAAGTGAATCGAGGTGTGATAGGGGGAGCAAGGGGGAGATTCAGAAAGTAGGTACTGGCTTACAGGGTGGAAAGCACCAAGGTGGTCAGGTCAAAACAAGGAATGCAGCTTACCCCAACACTGCACAGCCCTTTCCCAACCCTCTCCACCTCTTCTACACTCCGCACCTTTCCAATTTAGGAATCTCAGTTTAGGGCTGCATCCTTCCTTGGCTTGCTGCTATGGGCCACTTGCCAAAATCTCCCTTGCAGGAATCAGAGAGAGCAGCTGAGCTGCTGCAAGGCTGGGGATGAAGCTACAGGACCTCAACATAACCAGAGGCAGAGTGGACCCTGCAAAAAAACGATTGCTGTGGCTTTGTGCCAGCACTCAGCGATTCCTCCTAAAGGGAAAGCGCATTCCCTCTTTCTCCTGCCTTCCAAAAGCAGTGTTTGAGAAAAGCCAAGCAGCTGTGCTTACAGGATCTCACCGAGATTCCTAAAAGCTGATAATAAGGTTTGACAGTCATGTCATAATTGTTAACAATGGTATTGGAGATGTGTCAACAACCTCACCGCTCTCTCGCTGCTTCTCTGGGTGAGAGGAATTGTTCTACGGCTCAAAGTCTGCCAACCAAATTTGACATAAAGGGATGTTTCGTACAAGAGGAAATATAAAGCAATGTATTGCAGTGTGCCAGATTACACAGGGGCTTTGAAGGATGGAGGAGTGAAAGCGAAGAGAATGCAGTGACCACGTTAATATTTGCTCTTTCTGCTCTTCCTGCACTCAAACTTATTATGTTGTTAGAACTTTTAGGAGCCTGATGGAACCTCCTGGTATAAAGGTTTGGCAGTGGGTGTTGGGTTTGGTCCCCTTATTTACTGCTGGTAGAGCCGGGAGTGATTGATTCGAGTTCGCTGATGAGATCTTACCCCCTGAAAATCCATTGCCTGTTCTCGTCCAGAGGAAAGTTTCTAAAAGTGTAATTTGGAGTTCCTTGTACTCCTCTCTTGTACAGCTATTTGTCCTGGTTAACATGCACCCAATAATGTAACTGTCAGAATAAATCACAGCAAATGACGCTTTGCCGTATGGGTGTCACGAGTTCCGAAGCTCAAGGTTCTGGGATTTTTTCAGGCCGATGGAGAGGGCTGGCTCCTTCTGTAATTTGTTGACCCTCAGACTGCCATAACTCCTAGGAACCTTCACTGCAAAAGGAATCAAAATACAAATCAGCCCTGTAAAATATGAGAACTGTGTCCTTTTTGCCTGTATTTGTAATTCCTTTTCAATGGTTCTATCAGCAGTCAAATAAGCAAACCCACACAGATTTCTGCAGGATCTGTTACTGATTATAGACTGTTATTTACCTTATCATGGAAGCTGTCAATAGACCTAGTTAATGAATTCTTTTTTTTATTATTATTTTTTGTCGTGTGAATTTTAATTAACAGTTTATTAACTCGCAGCCCAATTCCCCAGAGGTCTCGGTAGAATTCAGGAAGATACATTATGCATATGCTCATGTTTTCTCCTGAATTTAGATAATTTCTGCCCCAGAATTATTACATCAATTTCACAGCACTGCAGGCCCAACTTTGACCGCTCCAATTATCTGCCCACCCCAGAATAGAGCAGCCATAACTTCAAGCCATCATAAAAAAAGTTTATTAATTTAGCTCCAGCGAGTGCCAAGTATTTTACTGCAGTGCAACAGAAAGCGATCTGCCACGTCAGAAGCCTTCAGCTCTTTCTCTCTCGGCTTGGCTCTCTAAAAGGACTTTCTAAAATTTGCAAGGATTGAATAGTGGGTCCAATTCAGAATCCGCATGGAAGCTTCCCTAAATCCCTGCAAGAACAAACAAGTGTTTAAGGCAAGAAGCTGCTGTTTTCTGAGCCCCCAGAAAAGCGAGGCTTCCTTCTTGTAATTTCTAAGGGCTGCGAGTTTGGTTGTTTACACACTTATTGGTGCGTGCTGTTTCCCCTTGAGCAGGTTTTTGCTAGTAACTCTGATAGCAATAGCTGAATACAAACTTCTAAGCTCACTCTTAACCATATTCTTCCCAAGATTTCGCACCGTCTTGATACCCTGAACATTGGATCCACCTGACTTGCAGGTAAAATGCGGCACCGATGTTGGTTGAACTTTAGCTGTGTATTGTGCCCTGGAATAGTACAGTCACTTGGGATGCCTGAGGGCCTGGCAGGAATGACCAGAGGTGCAGTAAAAAGAGATGCCACAGAATAGATAAATGTGATTATCTAATGACCAGCGTATCGAAGAGTCCTCCTCTGCCGAGGAGCTGGGGAGCATCAACCTGAGCTGCTGCAGGTCCAAGCCTGAGTGGGAGAATGTAGGGGAGAGAAAGGCACTAGCCCAGACAAAAGGAGGTACCCACCCAGGAAAGGAAGCATGAGAGGCAGGGAGAGCTCTCCTAGGGTCAGTCAGTCTGGGACTGCAAGGGCTTGTAACAGCTGGTTGGATGTAACCGGACCGATGTGCCTCTAGCACGGTTCTCATTCTGCATCAGTCATACGACAGAAAATCTCACAGGGATTTCCTCTGGCAGAAAGGCTTGGGTTTGCAATGCAAATATCCTCTTTCAATAGGGTGGCTTTGTCTGCAGCAAGAATATTTTCTTACGTTTGGGATAGATTCTGTACTTACTGAGGTGCTGAAGTAAAACAAAATTCCCTGAGATCATGGTAAATCTGGCTGCTGCAGCAAAAGCAGCCGTTAAAACTAAGCCTGCTTTGCAACTCTGATGCCCACTAGTTCTTTCAGATGCAAAGGTTCTGATGCGCTCTTTGAAAATGTTAGTTGTCATGAGTGTTATGATACAATTACACTGATCGCTTGTCAGTTTATATTACTGCTGGTCAAATATCTGAAACCCCAAATTCAAAGCCTGCCTTTGAATTACGGAAGACAGCTGCCAAAACTGGCAGCTTAAATATCAGAACTTCATTAGCTGTGCATCAGCCTCCAGCAGATGCCAAGAGTGGAGGAAGCACTCCCACAGAGCCGGGCAGGAACGCTGCAGCCAGCCCAGCGCTTTGGGGACCTGCAGGGCTCCTGAATACCTCCCACCGAGAGTGCCAAGCCCCGGACAGGGAATGTTGACTTAACTGGGAGGGGGGTTTGGTTTTCTTCGGCGCGTTGAGAAGTCAGGCGCAAAACCCCCAACCGTCAGCGGAGCAGGCGATGAAAATCACTGACCTAGATTATCGGCTGCGAACGGGGTGGAGGAGGAAAAAAAAAGGCAACTCCTGTGCCTCACCCCCACCACAGCCAACGCTGATGTTGGAGAGACGCGCACGTTGCCCCGGGTGAAGGCCACGCTCCCTTCCATAGGAATGTTTCGAGAAGTCAGGAGGTCTGTTCCTGAACTGGAAATGAACTGTTGCCGTTCATAGGCTGTTAACCAGCACAGATGCTCGAGGTTACCTAAGTGTAAAGATAGATTCCTAATCTTTAGGCAAAATACTGGTGACGAGGCAAAATACTGGTGACAAGGCAAAGTGGAAACTGGGGAAAAAAATACAGCTTTTCTCAAGTGTAATAAGGAACCAACGTGGAGAAACTATTTGAAAACTGCTTCAAAGCCACTTGTCAATGAGAGTTTTCATTTTCCACTCAATTCAGTAGGCTTTTAATCAGGCCAATAAAGGAGAGAGAAAAAGGGACTGATGGAAATTAGAGAGGTGTAATCAAAATGTATGTAGACATTTGGAAATGGGACATAAAATGGACTTTTTACTTTACACAATGTTTAACGTCTGTGCGTTTGAAAATAATTCTTCAGAACAACAATCAGACTTTGATTGGTAGAGAACATAATGATCTCATAGGTTTTGCAGACTTCTATGGCATGCGAACTACAAAATACATCACCTATAAATTAGGGTTCAAAAGGTGACACAGAATCAGAATATTAAATAACAGCATCTTTCCCTAAGCTGAGTTCACCGTTACAGCAAAATTTATTGCCAATCTGGCTACAACATCTGCACAACTAAAGGACTTGTTAAAGAAAAATGAAACTTGTCTTTCTGCCAAAGTTTGGAGAGGCTTAAACAGAAATTAATATCCATAAGAAAGCCTGGAACATTTTTGAAAAATTATCTGGCTGGCAATACCTGCTGCTTTTCAGAGAAATAAAAAAAAGTATTTTAAAAGGCATATTTCACAGCGCAGCTAAAACTTGCTCCACAGAAATGATGGTGCTTTGATACAATTACTTTTGAACTTTGTTGCTGTTGTTCCGGTAAATTTATGTTAATCGCACTTATTTATAACAAAACACATCCAATACATTCTCCACAGAAACAAACCATAGGCTCTGGTATTCTCACAAAACGTCTTACATGTTGATGCTAAATATAAGGGACAGGGATGGTAATGCCAAACCCCCTTCTTACGTGCAAGTTCAAGGTGACAATTCCAAATAGCTCTCCTTTGGATCCTAAATTCTCTCTCTGGTATGTGTTCTGGAGGAATACAGGCAGAGTAGGAATACTGCAGTTGAGGTGGTCTGCAAACGTACAGGTGGAGCTTAAACACTTATAATATGAAAAATCAACCGTGAAAATGTAGGAAGAGATACTGAGTAATTGTACGTGCTCTTCTCTTGCTCTCCGTGAGGAAAAACTGTGTTTGTGTCTGTCCATGGCAAATACGTAACAGTTATTTCTGTGTAGCTATTTGTTTTTCACAGCATCATTTTCCACATTCCAGCTAAAGGCAAAAACCTTTGCTGCAGGTCTCAAAGACAAAGGCATAGCCTTTATGAAACCTTCGAGATTTTCATTTCAAAACTGACAGAGAGGGAAAATTGCACCTTACTCACAGTAGAAGCTACAGCAACAGGACAAACTAATTGTCCTTAATTCTCAACCCAATGTGAATTTATTTCCGGACTTTATTTCCTCATTCTAAAATGAAAAACCCAAAACATTTTTCAGAATTATAAATTGATGTTTGTTGGCCACACAAAGTGAACAGCCAAATCCAAAAAACATTCCAGGAATGGGAAAAATAAAAAAAAAAATGGCTAAAATTCTGTCTATAGGTGATGTCTGAATTTTCACTTCCCACATTTTCAATGAAGGCACAAAGAAAGTGCACTGTAACCAGCCTTGTAGCTGTTCAGGAAGAGACCTGGGCTAGTTATGCTTAAAAGTATTTAAAGTCCCATCCTGACATTTAACCACTTGCCCATTTTTTATTTTTTTTTTTCAATAAAATACCCAGCTGCTTATAATTAAACATGCTAATGGCTCTTCTTTTCAAATTCTTCAACCCTCCACTTCCTTTTAGTTGCTAGATTGTAAGAGATTCACAGTGCCAAGACATTTAGTCACTTGATGGCATGCTGCTTCTCTTTTTAGCACTGGAACCTGATGCCTATGGTGTTTCTACTACTTGTGACAATAGACCGTGCAAAAGAAAATAATCGATACAGTAAAATTTTTACATCTGAATTCACCATTCTTCTCTCAAGGCACCTCACAGAGAACTGGGGTCTCGGGGCTGGTTCTCATTACGCGGCAGGAGGTACGCATTTGATTACCCAGCAACATCAGACTTGCTGAGAGAGATGCCAGAGCTCCTGGCTCGGGGGACAATGACAGCGCTGCGTACACCGTTTGAAAACTTTAGCTTAAAAATTGCAAGGCGCAGAGAAGAGAACGTCAGGTATAAGGCAGCAGGCAGCAGTGCGAACCTGGATCCCAGCTGACAGGGCCAGGCGTGGTTAGGTGCTGAGATGCTGGATTCGTGACCTAGAAAAATAAACTTTGATTAGCCAGTAGCTGGTGGAGATCCAGGAATCAGCAGGATAAGCATCATTTTATTCAATGACATCATTTCATGGATTGTAAAAGATAACAGTGAAGAGATGGCAGGAACTTCTCCAACAATGTACAGGGCCCTCTTCATTCCTGTCCAATCAAACGGCAAGAAATTCATCCATAGCATTTAAGGATCATCAGGACTGTGAACAGTAATTTCTGTTCATGATGCTTTGGTTGTTATGACACCTTCTGGCTGTGGATTTCAGCTAATTAACAGTAATTATTTCATTCAGAGAAGCTTTAGCTCTGGAGTGGCTTTACATCTTTGAGGCCAGTTGGTTCAACAGTAGAGGCACCACCACCCTATTATCCCACAACCACCTCTGCAGACGGCGAGATCCAGTCCCACCATGCCCATAAAGACTGACATCTCCAGAATCTTTTCTTCCAGACATACTGACACCGACGGAACCGAGGTGCTTCGTGGCTCTGGGATCTCAAACTCACGCAGTCCTCCAAGAGGCAGTAATGTAAGTCCCTCATGCATATTTGATTGCTGCCTTGGGTGGTAATATCCCTGCCTTTAATGTACGTATACGCATTGTGCAGTTGCTGTGGGAACTGTAACTTTGAGGTTTCGTGATTTAAAAAAGGAAAGAATGTATTTATAGACTTTATTTGTTTTGCTTATGAATCAACATGTTAATATTGATGCAATGGAAGAAGAAAGGAAAACAAACTTCTAAACAGAAAGCACAACATCAAACACTGATCTGTTTATTTTTCTCTTCTGCAAAGTTCCCGTAACAGGCAAAATTGTAGCAACTGAAAAGAAAAAAAAGTATAAAATGTAAACCAGACAAAAGAGGAAGAAAGCAAGCTACAGACAGCGGAATAATTGAATTAAGTTGTTGAGAGATCAAGTTTTACCAGTCATAGATTACAATGTGCTAGAGGACACCATGACACATTGGGGCTCTTGCCATGGGGTCCCTGGTAGCTGGCCCAGCACTTGGAAGCTCACCAGGTCAATGCAGCAGGCTGCTCAAGTAATCACCACTCTAGTTTCTAGCGTTATCTGTTGGGTTTGGGGAGGTCACAAAATGGGGGTCTGAGTTTGCTTCTTGGTTTTAGGCTCATCTGAGCTCCCTTGAGGGATGTGCACTCCGAGGAGCTCACCCAGCACCTCTGTCACAGCCCAGCACTGCCCTCACCGACTGTGTGAGTGTGGCTGATCTTGGAGGTGCTGCAGTCACAGCTTCACCACAGAGCAAGGTAACATTGCAGATATATTATTAAGGAGATAAGGAAAGAGGAGTCATCTCATAGGTGGCCCTATGGGATGAATCTGTTACTGGAAGTGAGATGCATCTGAGGCCAAGCTGGCTGAGTAAAGCACTGTGGTGTAATTTACTGAGCCAGGTGACTGCAGAGGAGGATCCATCGTGGTCTCTCTCTACCTCCCAGGGCACAAGCAAGCTTTGGCCATGCTGGTTTAGAGCTCCCTTCTCAGATGTGCTTTTCTTACCTTTCCACTGCATGAATTACAGCCACAGCAAATGCTTGATTTCAAGAAAATGCAAAAGGAAAGGAAACTTCTTTCCCCTTATGATGCACAGTGGGCTGGGTGAACACTGGAGTGAAGGAGCTGGACAGGGGACTGGGGGAGCAGCTCTCAGTGTGCCATAAGGTGGATGAAGTGGTATGAGTATGTATGAGACTCTAATTGGTTCACGGACATAATCAAGGTGCCTAAAGACCTGGCTAATTGTAACCAATAAGTTGGAGTCCACTAAGTCCATCCTGTCCCATGCAATGCATTACAAGAGCAAGGAGTGAACTTCTCTGCAAAAACTGCTTGGAGATGGGGAGCATTTAGGGTTCCCAAGCTCAGGGACATAGAAGGTCACAGCCAGGCTGGCATCATCCCTTGCTCTTAGTGTAGAAGAGACCCATGCTATGGCAGGCAGGGCTTCCCTGGTGCCCAGGGGTTGGCTGGAATTGCTCTTGGTCCTGGTCGGTTTATGTAGAGGTCGGAGCAGTGATAGACCCTGCTTCTCAGAGTCTAATTCACTTTTGTCATGTTTAATGCATGTGTCATGGCAGTGTTCACCATGAGCACCCAGGAGATGACTGGTTGGTCCAAGCTGCCACTTCACGGGCAGCACAGAGCATGTTAGATCTGGCAGCTGCCAATTATTTGTGGCATTTGAACAGATAGCCCTTCTCACCACCTCTCTCTCTTCACCTTTCCTGAACATGAGCTTGCTGGGTTTTTAACTGCACAGCCACAGTGGTTTTCTATTCTTCCTGTTCCTGTTTTATCCCCTTTTCCTTTTCTGACTTCATTGAAAACATTCTCTGTAGTTTAATGCAGAACATAACAAAGTTGTCCATCTGCAGCATTTCTATCCATCTTGCACAAGGTTTGCGGCAAAGTTTGTGGGTACCAGTGGCATGTTGCTGTTTGCCCTTCCCCCCCCATTTAAAATCCCTTTATCTGCCTCTTTGGTTTTGTCTCCTTCTGCCTGGTCCTCTGATTTTCTCTCCTGGGCTCATCTCCTTTGCTTTACCCACCCATACTGCTGCAGCTTTCCCTTTGAGCACATTTAAACTCCATGGCAATAGAACTGGGTTTTGTCTCAGATAACCGTGTGGTACATAAAAAAATGTTATGTTTTCCACTGACTCAACAAAGATTTTTAACCTGAAATACGAAAGGCTTTTTTTTTTTTTTTTTTTTGTCCAAAAAAGAAATATTTCACCGTAAAGCTCAATATGTTTCAAACATGGAGCAATTCAAAGCAGTAGTCATACCTGAGATACTAATATTTACTTTTATTATAACACAGCTCTGCACAGAGAGGTTGGTAGAAAGAATTGTGTTGTAAGCACAAGAGTCTATCCTCTGCTTTCCTGTATGATTACAGCTCATTTTGGTAGTGTAGTTTCCTCTGGCAATGAAGCACTTAATAGTGGACTGAGATTTCTGAAAGGCTGACCCCACGCTATTTGTACCTACCTCATTTCCAGCTGCAGTTACTTACGAATAAAGCCAGTTATAGGGTACGTTATAACTTAATTCTGTGATTAATGATTTTGCTTCACTGGTAAATAAAATCCCTTTCCACTACAGAGGGACAATGTCGGAGCGGAGGAAGGGGGCAAGAGTATGTTGGCCTCTTCATCTGCTGATGATTAAGTTTTCTGGAAGGTAATTATTTTTCTTCTTCTCTGATCAATGTAGTCTGGCATCCGTTTCATTTGTAGTCCGTAGCTACCACATTTTATTAAAAAAAAAAAGTGAAAAATGAGGAGCCTGCAATGTTCTTGCTAAGCGAAAAGAAAAGCGGGGAGCTGACTTTCAGTCTGTCACCGTTCTCCTGGTGGATGCTACAGCTCTTTCAGATAAGAACGTTATTGCCGCCGCGTTGAATGGATTTTATATGATGGTATAAATATGTCAATTACTATTTCAATTAACATCCGTGACTAATCCTGCCCACGCCGGGAAGTTGCAGTATGCAAGTTTCTTACCAAAGGGTATGTTTTTGTTTCTTTGTTATTCCAGTATAATGCCGGTTGACAACTTCAATAGTCGCGGATAGGACAGAAAATTATAAGCTTCCTTTTTAATGGAAGGTGAAGGATTGGCTAGAAGCATTTCAGCAGAGGGTGAGGTTTTAATTCTTCTGTATTATATGAAATTCTATGTTCTGCTTCACATTATGCCCGAACTCCTACAGACTCTCTTTTAAATGGTTGAATGCTCCAAAGTTTCTATGAACTTCGTAAGGGATTTTGTCATACAGCTTTGTTCTCTCCCTCTCTAGCTGCTAGTGCAGCTCCTTAAAAGTCTGATACAAATAAAGTTATTCTTAACTGTGTTAAGATACCATCCACACCGTCACGTTCATCTATGGCAAGGCCACTTCATACTGCTTTGCCTGTATAAATGGTCCTTTTTACTTAAAAAAGAAACCCAAACAAACTAAGCAATCAATGTGCTAAGCCTCAATGTTGCAAATAATCCAGTCTTCCACTGTAACTAAAGCATTCTAAGAAAAAAAACCAAACAAAACCCCAATAAAACGTTGGTTTGAGCACTCTTATGATACATCATTTATAAATTAGGTATTTCTTTCTCTTGTTTCATTATTTCCTTTCTGCCAGTAGAGGGCACAACTGTTTAAATCACTTTCATTTCAGACACGGCGTGCCATAATACAGACAATTGAAAAATTCATACCAAAAAAACCAAGATACTTCTCCAATAATGAACATTTTTTGGACTTTAACTGCATTATCCAGGAACAGCTAATAGCAAAGAGAAGGCTGGTGAAACGATTTTGCATTCCAGAACTGCCAGAGTGTTTCGGTGTTTCTGCAGAGTTCTCTATCAGAAAGCAACATTTTGGGCAATGGGACTAAGGGAACAAAATATAAAGAGAAGGTAGTGCGTGATTAGAATAAAAATAATATTAATGTAAAACCAAATAAAATATCAGTTAGCTCTTTTTAAATAATAGGGATTGGAAGGCTTGGGATTTTTTAATTCAAATTTTATATGTAAAGTCGGTAAACCTTATGTAAAAAAGACACCTCTGCAATGGGAAACCAAATTACGGGGTAAAAAATTCCTCAAGTCAATAGATTTATAGCCTATCTGAAATTTTAAAGGGAAAAATAATTAACAGAAATAGTATCCAGTAGGACAAAGTTTAATAAAATACTGAAAAAATAGTAACTTATTTTCTTCCACTTTCTGACCAACAGCTGTAAGTTTTTGAAGGTAGCTATGTGCACGATTTCTGTGAGTAGAAAACCTAATATTGGATTTATTCTAACCCTGCAGTTAGAGGTGTTATCTTCTAGGAAGCCAGCCCATTGCTGTCAAAAAAACTTTGACAAAATTCTTGAAGAATGCGGAAAATTGCCAGCCATTGTTTGTGAGAAGGTCACAAGAAGGATCAACACAGCTAAAAGTATCAAGACCCCACCAAACCATCGTGAGGAAGGTTCTTGCTGAATCATTCAGTGTGATGCCAGGAACTGAGCCAGAGACCCTTGGCTCTGCAGTGAGCTTAGAAAGGAAAATAAGAGTAATACGTAGATGGAGAGTAAGTAGTGCATATAGTAGAAAAGAACTAACTTTAGCAGGGGCTGTGTAAACTTTTCCAAGTAATTTTTGAGTTCCTGAACCTTTTTCCTTCACAATTTAAAACAGGTGACTTTTGCCTTGTTGCTTGTTTTTGCTGATGTGCTGCAGCTGGAGAGCAGATTTCCTGGTGCCTGCAGTTACTCTTAGACACTCTGTGTAGCTAAGTGAGCAGCAAGGTGAGATAAGAGTTAGCAACAGCATCCCTATTAACTGTTAAGTTCCAACATCTCCAAATTCCCTCAATCTTCAGATGTCTTTACAAAGATAGAGCTACAATGACTTTTCAAATGTTAGCTTGAAACCAGGAAGAAACAGCCATCTGGGCATCTCTTCCCTCCTGGAAATGTGTTTTATCAGCACAGTGACTGGCTTAAGCAGCAGGTTAGTCAGGGTCCTCCAGCTCCTCAGGATCAGCAGAGCATCCTCCCCTACCAACTCCTTAAACACCTTGGGAAATGGGGACCAGCTGGGAAGAGGAAGGAACAGTCAAAAAACCATCTTTGTTCAGGGAATCATGAGCTATGGGAATGGTCTCCCTGTATCTGAGAACAGCTCTCTGCTCACAGAGAGGATCCTGTCCAATTTCATAAGAACCATTCCCTGAGATTCAAGCCATAAAATCCCACGTGCCCTGCAGGAGTGGCAGGACTTTCTCCTTAAGCAAACATCATGGCTTACAACCAAGCCACGGCCCTTTTTACTGTTCCTTAAGATTCACATTATAGAACTTTCCATTTGAAACTAGAAAAACTGTAAAGCACTGAAGGTAGAGTAAGTGGCAACTTGGGAAAAAAAAAAAAAAAAGAAGATATAATTGTGTGCTGATTAAAGAGCGTGACTTCCATTTCTATTTGCAGGGGTGTTAGCTGGATGGCAACACCATCCTCAAGGATTTCTGCCACAATTCCCACAGTTTGGGGAGGGGAATTGGTAATCAGTAATATCAGCAAGATGAATGCTCTTCGACTCTTCCTTTTTCTTTTAGAATTCTCTAAAGATTGTAAATTTTGCTTTCACTAAATTATGGTCCACAACCGCCCTCATGTTGAGCTGCAGTAACATTCTGGTTGGAGGTCACTGACGTGGTGTTTTCCTTATTGTTTCTGGTTAAAGTGCATTTGCACAGGGTCATTGGTAGTTGTTACAGATGCAGAGTTTTCCCATCAGGGTATTTACAGATCTCAGAATTATTCGTTCTTGATTTAGGAAAGTATTCTTATCCTAGGCAGGAATTAAAGCATATGTTTTCATAGAGACAAACGTAAATACTTCACCAAATTGAAGCTCTTGGGGCACTTTTTTGTCTCGTTTCTCTTTCAGGTAGCTGGTTTTCATTCTGTTTCTCTGCAAGTCAGTGCTATTTATGCTCACTGTTTTATCTGTTGCATCTAAATCTGCTGACAAAGTTTAGAATTAAATGCACTTTTTTTTTTTTCCCCCTCAGACATGTTTTGGTTGCCTGAGCTAACTCATGAACTGCATGGTATTAAAACCTGAAACTACTTAATCATATTAAACTTTAAAACATCAGATGATTTTTCAAGTTCTACCTACAGAACTACCTTGGGGGAGCAGTGCTGCGTGGAGAGGGCTGTGTAAGAGATACTAGCTGATGGGCTGGCATGAGGAAGACAGTTCCTAACGTGTGTGTGTGTGTGTGTGTCATGACTGCCATGAATTTCCCAGCTAGAACTGAAAGCTTTGGAGATGACTAAAACCCAGCATCACATTTGGAAACAAATATTGTAGCATTACAGAAATAACTTGAAGAAGATGGATTCTTTTACGTTTTTTTGAATAGAATGAAAAATCACTGTCATGCTAAGAAGAAGGGGCGGAAGAGCATCCTGCTGTTTTCTCCACTCTCCCTTAGCATGATAGTGACAGTGCTCACATCTCAAAGTGCTTTTAAGGAGTATTTCTTTGCTGCTCAAAAATGTACTAACCACATCTTTACTGGCAATGGCTGCTATGCTTTGGTCGCTGTCTTCTAACCCCTAACAGCAAACTCACAGCCATACTTTGGATGCATTTATCCTCTGGGTGTCCACCCCTTCAAAAGTCAATTTGAGCCCAGGAGAGGAGCAATTTCTCCTCCTGAGCAAGCCCTCATGCCGCGTGAGAGCTCCTCAGTGCTCTACACAAAATACCTCATTTCTCTAATAAACTGAGGTTTTGGTAGAATTAAAACCTCTACTCTGGAAAACGTTCTGTATTTAGTAAACGGTTAAACAGTACATCAGGCAATTTGTCTGAACAAAGGATGGCAGGGGTGAGGGGAATACAATTTTATATCTAATTGTATCTGATTAGGAAAGTTACACAGCCCATCATTTAGCTTTCTGGACAGCCATAAAATGTCTTTGCCTTCTGCTGAATTGCTAGCCAGGCCTCCAGGCATGAGGCATGTTTCTGCTTAGCACTTCAGCTCAAGGTTGCCAGTTAATAGGTAATGATAAGAACTGATCCATTGCATTTTAATAGATATGACAAAATCAGGCAGAAGTGCTGCGAAAATAACTTGATATATAGGGAAGTAATCGTATTTTAATGCCTAGTAGCTGCAGATGTTCAGATTAGGGTAATGCTATTAAAATGAGCATCTATTAATACACAAATATTTCAATGACACATAAAAGCAGAGCCACACAAAACCCCGAAATAAAAACAAAACTCAAATTGCCTGTTTATTGGAAGTAGCCTTTTTCATTTCTAATAGGCAAAAGGCTGTACATCCGAAAACACCACGCTCTGTTCTCCCTCCCATAGTTCATAGATTGCTTTTATGCCTTCATCCACCTATATGTGAAATCATTTCACCATTTTAATTTTCTCTCTCTGTGATTTCAAGATATTGTAGATCAGTTTGCACTCACTGGGCACTTAACCTTCCTATTATCATTTTCTTTCTGTATCACGCTCTCCAGTACAATCGCACATAATTCACTTTCTTTTATTGGTTTTGTATTAGTCACTGTGGCCTGATCTGGGTCTTGCCTGCATTAAGGAAATTTGCATCCCTATAACAACACCACTGTGGTTATTACAGCAGCGTAAACCTTTAATGCACATAGTCCGTGTCAGGGCAAAGTGAGGCTTTCAGTGCTGCGGTTTAATCCAGTCACATAATTAATTTCCTTAATACAGACAGGGCTTCTCATTAGCCCCCCCCCCCCCGGTCCTTCACTCCTGCTGCTCCAAACACCAGTTACACTTCCCATTTATTAGCACGAGCAGGAGCTCACGGAGACAATGAAATGGAAATTTTAAGATGCTGGCGATTAAGCTGATCGGATTTGATGGCAAAAGAAGTGTTACCGGTGAGTTCAGTGAACTAGACCATTGCTGGCTGCTGATAAAGACAATGCCCTTTTTAACCTAATGCCTCCTAGGCCTATAGAGGGATCAGGGTGATACAAAATGGTGACAAAATACAGATGGCCACGGGCACAAGGAGCTTGTCTGATCCTGGTGCCAGCACTGGGAACATCAGTGACCTGAGGTGACTGTGGACCGAGCACAAGAGTGATGCAGCTTATCCCCTGACACCACCAGAATGGGGAGCCTCCCTGCACTCTGAAGAACTGTCTATCTTGTGATTTACGTGTTCAAAAGACCATCTAGTTACCACAGCTGACCTGGGTCTTGAAAGAAATGCATCGTCTCTTAACCGTGCCTGCAGATCAGGACCTCAGAGTTGATATCAATGTTGGCATAAGGAGAGAAGTGTGTCTTAAAAATCAGAAAGATGAAGTTCACATTAAATGCTTATCTGTAATAAGATTCCTGTAAGTATGACTGGGAAAAGTAGATTTTCTACTCATTTAGCTGCATCCAAAGCATCATATATTTTGTCCATATATTTTCATCATTGACTTTATTATACCTGAAAGTGTGATTGGAAAAGGTGGGCTACTATAAACCCTTCTAGACAGAAAGACAGAAAACTAAATTTTCAAATGTTTTTCATTATTATTTTTAATATTCTACTGTCTAGTGGCTGTTTCAGATGAAATGAATTGATTGATCTACCTCCACAGAAACTGATGGCAGTGATTGTCTGCGGTAAGACCAGACTAACGGGCCATCGAGGCCCAAAGACCACATCCGATTTTGGCAAGGTCCTAGAGGTCCTTTGCAAAACAAGTTCGATTTAAGGTTAAGGTGAGTTAGTTGGTATTTCTGTTCTGGAGAAGAGAAAGTCTTTGAAAGCCAAAGCATCCAGGAGAGAAGCGATGATTGATTTTTCTGGAGGAAATGATGGTGGATCTGACTCTACCTGATACCGGTGGCTAAATTCCCAGCTAAAATTTGAGAGAACAAGGTTTGTCAAAGCAGGCAGTGGGCATCAGCAGTGCACAAGCCAGCTATAGTAGGGAATCAATGTGCTGGAAACGTGAACATGACAAGAGAACTGTTACTTGAAAGTAGACATAGCAATGATGGTAGTTGGCAGAGAGCAGTGGAGGGGTGTAGTTAATGGAAGCAGGCATCCAGTTGATAGTTTAGGTCTACACCAGCTGGCATCAGGAGGGACAGGGTTAAGACTCTTCCAACTACATTATTTATTAATTGGGAAGTTTAAATATCATATTAATTTACCTGCTTATAACCGTGCTCATAAATTAAAGTGGTTTTTTTTTCCACTTTAATCCTTAGGAAGCATTAATTAGACAAAACTAGAGTAGAAGCATCCCGGCTCTTCTCATATAATTTCTGGGATATGTCGACAGCGATGTCTGAATGACAAGTGGAAATGATAAAAATCATTAAGCTGGAAGTAGCGTGAGACTTGCAATTATGTTGTTATGATTGAACATGTACATTACAGTCAGGCCAGAAGCCCCAGGTGGCAGAAGGGCATCACAGTACCAGGTACCGTGTGAAAACGCATCGTCTAGCCTCAGAATTTTCCATCTACAAGTTGATTATCTCCAGTAAGTATATGGTCATCCTGCACGTTCGCTGTGTTTTCTGAAATGAAGACAGGAGAAGCACTTATAAAACCACTATTTCTACATGCCTGGGTTGCTATCAAATAAGTGAGGGAAAGAGTGCTTTTCATCCCTTTTTACTTGTCATCTCCAAGATCAGAGTCATCTTTTTGACCTCACAATCTCATAAAGTGCCTCTCTGACAAACTTAAAAAAAAAAAAAAAGCATCTTTTACATGGTGTAACTTGATACCGATGATAGGAATTTGAAGTCCTTGGCTTAACTGAAACTGGGAAAAATAATCCGTTGGCCAGAGCAGTCAAAATGTGGGGCCGGGCTGGAGGTGACAAAGGACATCAGGGAAGGCAAACTGCAGAGTGTATTTTCAAAATTTTAATAGCTCCTGTGGTCGATCAAGCATAAAAATACAGGGTATCCTGCTCATGCTGGTCTTGCACAGCTACAGCTAATATTTCCAAGTGGAGAACTATGCCATAGGTGCATGACCTTGTCAGCTCTCATAAGCCCAAGTGAATCTGGTGTAGTGAATACGTGAACAGCAGACCTCTGAGGAAGCCACATCTGCATTTCGGGCTTTGTTCCTGGGTCCGTGCTCAGTCAATGCCCCGCAGCAGCGTCCACAGCCACCGTGCTCCTACCTGTGCTAGAGTTTGCTGTAGAACTAAGGCTTGACCCTAGTCCTACCGTAAGACTCTGTGTAATAATAGCAAGCAGTTAATATTATCTTCTAGGCAAAAGCCCAAAGTGGGGTCTCAGAGATGAGATGGAGTTACCCTACTGTAATACACCATACCTGACTGCATGCTCCTGCTCCGTGCCAAAGCTGAGTATGGATCATAGTGCTCAGCTCGTGAACAGTAGCTCATTAAACGACAGTTATTCCATCACCATCGCGAGTCCTATGTGATCGCGCTCTGCCAATTAAAAACGCATCTTGTTTTTCTGAGATAATTTAGTCTTTAACATCCCTTCCTCAGAGCAGTGCCACGTTTCATTATGGAAGTGACTACACTTCGGTGCAGGGCAGTCCTTAATTACAGACTCACACATGCCTGGAAAAGTAAAGATGTCTCTTCGGGTCAGGGCTCCTAGACTAAGTCTGGGCCAAGAGATGCTGCGTCGTGTTTCTACTAGTCCCCGGAGGAAACACCACTGTTTCGCAATAATTCACCACAAAAAAACCAGACAGAAAAGGAAATGGAGGTGGCAGTGACTTAAATCTTACTCACTGGAGAAGCAAACTGTTTTCTTCTCCTGCTTCCTCCCCGTGCCCGGAGAGCAATGCATCAGCACTCCTGCCCAAGAGTCCTCTGGGCAGCAGAGGACAGACACCAAGTCCTTCCCACCTCCGGCATCAACAGCTTGCCTGTGGCTGCAAAGCCAAATCCACCCTCGGTGCAATTCCTGACTTGCAGCGAGGCAGAGCAGCCTTCATGGGGGCTGTGCTTTGGGATCCTGAAAGGTAATAGAGGTTTCAGGAAATCTATTGCTATTTGTTACAGAACCTGCTGAAGAAAGGGACTTAGAGGAGTTCTGCTCAGCCTTAATTACAGCCACACAGCTATAATACCACGATCAGCTGGAGCCAGATTCAATAAAATCTCCATCCGGCTCCTGCGCAGAGACCTACGTGAACCTGATTCTTTTCCTGGGCTTCCAGCCCAGAAATTAGATGGGAGTTTTTATTTAAGCTCTCACGTGTCAACTTTCTCCGTCGACACCAGGCCGGCTCGGCCTCAGCGGGGCAGCCCCGCGCGGCACCTCTCGCTGCGGCAGCACATTCTACCCCCTCTCCCGCCCCAGGGTAGCGCGACCGGTTGGCCGCGCTCCGGGTACATCCTGGCGGAGCTTCCTCAAGCTCTCAGGGAAAACGCCACCGCTACCGCCGCCTTCCCGCCCCGCTCCCTGCGCCGCCGCTCCCGCCGGCACCTGCCCGGCACCGCGGCTGGGCCGGGCCGGGCTCCGGGGCGGTGGGGGGAGTGGGTGGGGGAGTGGGTGGGAGGGAGGCCGG